>PVKC010015583.1:0-21359 GCA_004027635.1 Crocidura indochinensis
CCTGGCTCCATGCTCAGAAATTGCTCCTGGCAGGCACGGGGGACCATATGGGGCACCGGGATTCGAACCGATGACCTTTTGCATGAAAGGCAAACGCCTTACCTCCATGCTATCTATATTCTAATTTTGATTTTGGGGTTTACTCTTGAAGCTATTTCAGGATTATTCCTGGGGACCATATGCAGTACTTGCAATTCAGTTGGAACTGGCCATATGTAACCCCAGACTATCTCTCTGATCTAGATCTACATTTCAATGAGATTCCAGAAGAGATGTCATGATATGCTAAAGTTTGAAAAAAACTAGTCTACATTATACTACATATTAAAATGTGATTTTGAGATGCCACTGCTAGTATGTGTTAAGATTTTCCTAGTTTTCTAATTCTTATCTTTAATAATTTGTGGTTATGTAAACTTTTAGATTTATGCATAATTACTACTGATTTGGGTAGGAAAGCCATTGATATTTCTAAAAATAAATAACGTGTGTGGGTTAATTTTCTTTCATACTTCAATTACAACCAAGCAACTGAAGAGGCAACATAAACTATTAATTATGACCCAGATTAGAATTTATAAGATCTGAATAAAATATACAGAGTAGATTTAAAGGAAATATACAACAGGGAGAATTTTGTAATTGCTGATAATACTGGGATTAAACGTAAAAAAATACAACACAGAACATAAACCATATAATGAAGAATAAATAATGTAGAAAATGTATATAAAAATGAAAATTTTAAGTAGGGATAATTAGATCACTCTTGACCCCAAAGTATAGGAAGGGGAACAGAGAAGGGAAGAAATCTAAATAGGAAGAGAAAAGGTGATAAAAAAAAAAGAAACAAGGAACAGGGATTGGGAGAATCTGGTATACTGGTAATAAAGGGAGTAGTAAAGCTATGATTTCAACTATAAATTCAACCACACAGAAAAATATGCAATAAAAAAATAAAGGCCTATTTTTTCAATGTGCCTGTCAAGGTAGAACACTTAGGTGTGGGGCACAAGAGGGAATATGGGAATACTGGTGGAGTGAAGTTAACATTGCTAGAACATTATATTCCTGAAACTCAACTATTAATAACTGTAAATACAGATGTTAATTTTAAATATAATGCAAAGTGACAGAACAGGTAACTAGCTCACAGGACTGGAGTACATAATCTGAATGCAGGAGGGTTAGGTTGGATTCTCAGCACCACTTGATCTTCCTGTACTGTCAGTAGCACCCAGGCAACTACTGTATCTAAACAACAAAATGGAAGCAAAGAGTTGATTAGACCAAAAGTAGATAAATTAAAATAATATATGATCAAAGATCATTTTTATTGGATCAGTAAAAATTGCCTACCAAAAACAATAAATAACTTACCATAGAACATACCATGCAACTATCTTGGTTTTATTAAAAATATCTTTTAAATAAACTTGTTATACTCAGTAGGCATATAAAGGTTGTGTACTATTCATGTCATATATGTGATCAGTTCCTTTTCTTTTAAATCAGAGACTGTTCTTTCTCTAATCCCTTTCATTTCTAAAATGTTCCAACTATTGACTATTACAGTTCCATAAGCTTCTTAAATTTTTGTTGCAGGTGAATATACTGTAATGACAGCTCATTTCCACTTGAAAAGAAAAATTGGGTATTTTGTGATTCAGACATATCTGCCTTGCATCATGACTGTCATTCTCTCCCAAGTGTCATTCTGGCTTAACCGAGAATCTGTGCCTGCGAGGACTGTGTTTGGTGAGTTAATAACTATACACGTGATGCTCGGTATATTATGTTGCAGTGTACTTTCAAAAGCATTATATCTCTCGAAGTTGCCTCATAAATAATTTATGGTATGCAATAGGGAAAGTTGTTTTGACTGATTGATAAAGAAACTGGTCAGAACCATAAAGACTGACTATGAATTGAGAACATAAGCAGTACTCTCTCATCATTTGGAAATACATTTGTTATTCTACCTAGTAAATCATTTTGCATTTCAATATGTATCTATAATAGAAAAATATGTTTTTGAAATCTTTTTGAGGCTTTTTATGTTCAAATAGACTTTATATGAAGAAATATTAGCACTTTGTGTGAGTAAAAAACTGAAATACAACAAAAATTCATAGACCTCTTATTACTAGTCCTAATATTTTAGAAAAGTCAAGTTTTTAAATTTAAATTGTACAGGGGAATCACATTTTGCAATAAATTGTATTGCCTCTAATTTGTTTAGTAGGCCACTAATGTATTAAGCAAAAAAAGTATTGCTTATATACTTTGTTAAATACTGTGTCATGTACTCACAAGTAGTATATATACACTAATGTATATAATATAATCAAATATTAATATATAATGCTATCTATACTATCTGCATGTTGCAAGCTCTGTTTGATGGAGGACAGCAAAAAATAATATTGGCAATCTTCACTGGGATGGGCTCTTTTATTTTAGAGGTCAAGTGAAAGAAAGAGCTGAGTCCACTTAAGTGTAGTTCCCATTTTCTGGGAAGAGTCGATAGCCCAGAATCTGCCCTTGATTGCCTGAAACTGAGGCTGCAAGGACATGTATAAAAAAGAGAGAAAATATTTTCTTTAACTTGGGTGCCAAATATTATCCAGAGAAAGGTTTCTGATAGTAATGTTTGATGCTTGGATTACTGAGCAAAAGAATTTGATTGAGGCCAATTGCCTGTGATTTTACAAGAGAGATAGCCAGATACGACAGAAAATGTAATGTTGATAACATGGCATGAATTAAAAAAAAAAAATCCCTTCGAGAATTCCTCAACTCTCCACGCAGTGAGATCCACAGCAGATCTTTTGAGGAATTGAGGAATTCCCTGGAGGTTTTCTCAGTTCTCTACACCAGGGATATTCGGGATACATCTGGTGGTCATTCTGAGTTCCTCTTAAATGGAGATGTCTATGCATGGCGTGGCACACATGTTCTTTTTCCATTCAGTTCAATCTTGAATTTAAGTATTTCTTAATATTTTCATCAAAATTCCAATTCCTTTTATTCCAATTTTCTTTTGGTTTTTGGGCCACACCCGTTGACACTCAGGGTTTACTCCTGGCTATGCGCTCAGAAATCGCTCCTAGCAGCAAGCTCAGGGAACCAAATGGAATGTCAGGATTCGAACCCAGATCTGTTCCAGATCGGTGGCATGCAAGGAAATGCCCTACCACAGTGCTTCACTTTGGCCCTCATTATTATTTCTAATAATTCTTTGTATTCTTCAACATTTGTTGCACCATCTTCCCTTGCATTTAGATTTTTTTCTCTATTTGTGAGTATAATTTTTGAATATAGGCTAGTTTATTAGTCTTGTTTATTCTTTAAAAAATATATCTTGGTTTGGGAGGTATTTTTAAATTTTGTATAGTTTTCATTTTGTTGATTTCTGTTTTGCATTAAATTATTTTTCCCCCTGCTTAATTTGGAATGACTTCTTTTGGTCTTTTTTTTTTTAGTAGTTCAAACTATGTCATTTGTTTACTTATGTTTTCAAATTTTCTGTTTATGCTTACATTATTACTAACTTTTCTCTAACACAGATTTTTCTATGTCTACAACAATACTTTGTCTATATTTGATAACTTGTCTATATTTGAAAATTTTTCTTTGTTCTTGTTCCCAAGAATCCTTTTGGTTTCTTCTTTGGTCTGTTTGACCCATTCAGTAGAAAATTGTTAAATTTCCAAGTGATTTATTTTTTCCCAGTAAATATTTGTGATTTTTGCTTTATGACAGGATAGCTAAAAAGACTTTTATATTCTTTATAGAGTTTACTTATTTAGTCTATATCTAAGATACAGCAAAATTCACAGGTAGGATAGAAGTTGAACAAAAGAGCAACATTTCTGCATTCAGGCTAGTTAGAAATCAATTACAGGAGTCAGAGATATCGCAGCAGTAAAGCGTTTGCCTTGCAAGCAGCCTATCCAGGACAGATAATGCTTGGAATCCTGGCATCCCATATGGTCCCCTATGCCTTCCAGGGGTGATTTCTGAGTAGAGAGCCTGGTGTAACCCCCGAGTGCCACTGAGTATGATCCAAAATTCAAAAAAAAAATCAATTACAAGGAACATAGAATATTTTCATTAATTATAAAACAACTAACACCTATGTTCTCTTTCCTTATTTGAAAAAAGTTGCATTAGGAATAACAAAATTTAAACATACTTTTTTAACCTTAAAGCGTGTATAATATGTCTGAATTTTATATTTTCTCAGTAATAAACACAAAGCTCATGATATCTACTCATTTTTTAGAAAATATAATTTTTGCTCTTTAATATGTTGAACCTTGTTAGTCTTGCATATTTTCTGAGAAACAGAAACATTAAAACATGTGCTATAAATTCTAATGTGTGTACATTGGTATGTAAATTATTTTGTTTCTTTTTTGAAATAAAATATTTTATCCTGAATTTATAATTTCTAATTCTATAAAATTTTATCTACTCTGCATGTTGGAAGAAGCTGAAATAAAATATTTTTCTTATATGAACTTTAATTTAACTACAAAGGACTATGTTAAAGGATATGAATGATAACTGTCTTGATATTGTATATTCAAGAATATATAACTGACATGATTTAATATAACTTAGGCTGTCATGCAATCATATGGTCATATATGCAATCATAGATACTGATTATTTATTTATTTATTTTTTGGTTTGGGGGTTACACTCAGCAGCGCTCAGGGGTTACTCCTCGCTGTAGGCTCAGAAATCACTCCTGGCAGGCTTGGGGGACTATGTGGGATGCTGGTATTTGAACCACCGTCCTTCTGCATGCAAGGCAAATGCTCTACCTCTGTGCTATCTTTCTGGCCCCAGATACTGATAATTAATATCGCTTGAAATATACATAGGATATTTGGTAAAAGAGAACTTATATTTTTATGACAAGCATTGACTAAAACTGGGTACATGTAATTCTTTAATCATGAATTCCCAGTTTGTAACAGTCCATTCACTCACTTTTTTATTTATTTATTTTTTTTTTGGTTTTTGGGCCACACCCAGTGACGCTCAGGGGTTACTCCTGGCTATGTGCTCAGAAGTCGCTCCTGACTTGGGCGACCATATGGGAAACCAGGGGATGGAACCGCGATCCATCCTACTCTAGCGCAGGCAAGGCAGGCACTTTACCTCCAGTGCCACCGCCCGGCCCCATTCACTCACTTTTGCCCATCTTTACTTACTTATGCCTCAATCTAGTTATGAACATTGAACCTTGAAGTCTATGTGTAAGATATGAAAATATATGACTTCTATAAAAACTGACATAAAAGAAAAAGAAAGAGAACTTGAACTTATAAATATCTATCAGAGGCTAGAAAATAAGGGAGACAGAAAATATCTGATATAAAATATGCTGACGATAGTTCAGAGTAATGCATACTGCGGATGGTTAACAGATAGTACTAAAGAATTCTCAACAAAAATTAAAGAAAAGATAAATTAATTCAGGGACATAGTACAGAGGTTAGAGCACATGCAAGATCCTGTCTTTATTTTATTGTGGCACTACATAGTCAACTGTATATTTCAGATCTGGATCTGGAGGCTCCTGAGCACTACATGGTCCAGAAATCAATGCATCCTAGTGACTCTGCAGTGATGGCCCAATGCCCTTATAGGGACAAGTTTTATATGGGGCCAGAGACATTTGTCAAATCAAACAACAATGAAATATCTTTCAGACCACAGAGACTGGTAGGCATCACAAAGAACAAGAACAACCATTGCTGGATTGGAATCTAGAAGAAGGAAACTCTCATTAACTGCTAGTGGGAATGCCATCTAGTCCTGCCTTTCTGGAAAACAATTTGACTAGCCCTCAAAAAACTGGAATTTGAGCTCTCATTTGATTTAGTAATATCATTCCTAGTTATATACTCTAGGAATACATAAGCACAATACAAAAATATCTTCTGTACTTCTACGTTCAACACAGCACTATTTACAATAGCAAGAATATGGAAACAACCCAGGTGCCTGACAACAGATGAGTGGCTAAAGATATTGTGGTGTATAAATATATACATATATATGGAATATTATGCAGCTGTGAGGAAAATTAAGTCATTAAATTTCCTATACATTATGATCATGGAGACTACTATGTTGAGTGAAATGAGTCAGAGGGAGAGGAACAGACATAGAATATTGTCACTCATCAATGGAATGTAAGAAAACTAAAAGATAGTACGGTAATAAAAACCATAGGGAATAGAAATGAAGGCCAGACAGATCAGCCCATGATATGAAGCTGTCACAAAGAGGGTGAGTGCAATTAGAGCCTTCACTGCACTCACAATACAACTCACTGCACTGGCAGTGATAGAGAAGCAGAAATAGGCAGGGGGTGGGGGAGAGAAATTTTGGGAACATCGGTGGTGAGAAAGTTGTACTGTTGTAGGATGGTATATATTCTATGACAAAAATAAACAAACAGATGCTATATAGTCTTCAGAGTAGAAGATGAGATTAGATCAATACAGTTTATAGAGTTTAGCTAAAAATGAATGAAGTCATGTCCTGAAAAAAAATCTAAAAATTAAACATAATTGAAAACAGCCTATGTTTTAATTTTTATACCCTATACTTTTCTTAAAAATAACATTTCATCCATCTTGCTTAAGCAGCAAACTTTCTCTCTGAAACTACTTCTAAGCCAGCTTCCAGACTAGATAGAACTAGTGAGATTTGCTAATTTTTCTTGCCATGGTTTATTAATGTATTTTGCTTCAGTCACTTAACTAATTGGCAGTGACGGCCTTGGATGAGTCTCTGACAGCGGGGATGAGGAAGGCTGGTGGGCTATCAGCTTGCTGATTAGCATGTACTGCCTTGTGCCAAAGTCAAATCGAGGATGCCAAGGTATACCGCCTGTTAGTACTCTGCAGCCCATGCCTCACGGAAGACAGGGATTTGGAATTTATTTTGCAGAGATGGCTTCTGCTCTGCTCAGGCTTGCTGTTCATTGACTTCATATCCTGCCACCTCACAGGCATTTACTTCTGCTGCCGACTTCTCATTACTTTCTAATTAAAATAATCTATGTTTCCTTCCAAAGTTGTCCCTTCTGTGGCCTGGGCAGACGGTAGCTGTTTGCTTAGGTGATTCTTTTTTTTCTTCAAACTTGTTTTAGCTTTTTTTTTTTAAACTGTTGAAGTTTATTCTTTTTGCTTGTTTGTTTGTTTTGCATTTGGGTCACACCCGGTGACGCTCAGGGGCTACTCCTGGCTATGTGCTCAGATCAGAAATCGCTCCTGGCTTGGGGGACTATATGGGACGCCAGGGGATCAAATCACAGTCCCTATTAGGTTAGCGCGCGTAAGGCAGATGCCTTACAGCTTGCACCACTGCTCCGGCCCCTATTGAAGTATTATTGACCTTATGAGTGGTGAAATAATCATCTTTTCTAAATCTCATCATCATTGTATTTATTTAAAGCATGCATCATGTCACTTTTTAGGCAGATGCATCTCTCTCAAATGTAATCAGAGAACTCCGGAGGTGCTCCCAGATATTCCATATAAGACACTAATGTTAATAATGAGAATTCCACCCCAGTCACTTCCTGAAGTAGAATCCCCAAATCTGAGCACTCCAATAAATAAATTGGACATACACATTTTGAAGAAACACAGGCATATAACAGTTTATAACAGTTACTGAGATATCTAGTGAAGTTTAGAAATTCAGATTTCACATTCTGAATGTTGTAGAGGTGAATTCACTCCAGAGAGTAAATAATCTGGCAGACGGCATTTGACCACTTTTAGATCCAGTCTTTCTTGCCCCTGGAATTCTCTCTTTATTATTGTTTTATTTTAAGATCCAAGGTGAACCCTGCCATATTTCTTAAAATTCACTCTCTATATATATGATTTATGGGTAGTACATGCAAGAGACTGATTTTAAGTCATGATGACATTGATAAATGCATTTGATACTACCATGTCTTGGAAAATTAAGGAGCTGATTAAAATTAAGGAGAGCCTTTTAGAAATCTCAGAACAGTGGTCAGTTATGCATAAATATATTTAATGACATTTAATATATATGAGTCTACCCTGAAAATAATTCGGATTTCCTTGGAATAATGGGAAAAAAATGTCCCTGAAAGACACATTAACTTATTTCTTTAGTGACAAATAAATAATTAAAATAAAATAGTTCATATCACTTAGGTATCCCTTTAAGCACTGCATACACTAAATATTTTAATTTATTTTCTTAAGCCACCACTAGATGGGACTCTTGTATCCTTGGTCCAGTATTTAGCGTTTTTATCCATACTTTTGAGTTTTAATAAACAGAAATAGAATAAAAGCTATAACATTCTTTATTTTACAGATGATTAAGTTAAAAATAAGAATATATGAAATATATGGGCAGAGAGTGATAGAGACAGACTAAAGCAGAGAGGGCAGAGAGAGAGGGGGTTAGAAAGGAGAGATTTATTTACTCTATCCTCTGTCAAATATTTTTAAATACCCGGTGTGTGTGTGTGAGTGTGTTTGTGTGTGTGTGTGTGTGTGTTATGTGTGTGACCACTTGACATATTTTTACTTTTTTATTTAATCAACTCTTAAAAGTATTTCCAGGATGTTTGCCTTGCATGCAGAGGGACAGTGGTTCGAAATCCTGGCTCCCATATGGTCCCCCGAGCCTGCCAGGAGTAAACCCTGAGCGCTGTGGGTGTGACTCAAAAACAAAAAAAAAAGAAAAGCAAACGAATTCCATATTATAGAACTGGACTGAACATATCACACCTGGCTTTTGTGACACAAGCAAAAATCCTTGACTAATTTTAGCTTCTGATATTTCTCTGCATAGTCATTTATTTTTCAAGTAACATAGTTTGAGTCATGAAGCAGCTTTGAAATAAACAATGAAATATAACGATTCATGAGAAGATATTAAGAAATGCATAATATCGTGTCCTGAACGGTGTCGCTAGCTGTAAAGCGTCTGTCTTGTGGGTGCTAGCCTAGGATGGACCTCGGTTGGAACCCCCAGTATCTCATATGTTACCCCATGACAGGAAAGATTTCTGATCGCATAGCCAGGAGTAACCAATGAGTATCACCGGGTGTTGTCCCAAAACCAAAAAAAAAAAAAAAAAAAAAACATAATTTTGATATAGAATAAAAAAGTCCCTTTAACAGAGTAGGGAGTAGAATTTAGTGAAGGATAACAGCCTAAATTAATAGCCTAGATTTATGATTTTCTAGTAGAATAAATTTTGGTAAGGCACTCAACCACACTTATTCTGTTCCTTCATCTGGAAATGACCTCAACAATAAGACATCATTTACAAGGATGTTATGAAAATTAAACTAATTGATATTTGAGAAGCTATTTAAATAGAGCATGGTATCAGTAGATGCTTCTGATTATTTTTATTGTCCTAGCTAATGTAATTTGAGAATGAGATATGTATAAAAGACATCAATCTTATTATTTTAATTAAATTAATTTTGAAATGTTCTCACTAAACCTGCTTTATTCTAAAGTTTAATGGTCTAAATTTATACATTTCTTCTAATTTAATCTGTAAATATGGGTCAGCACTGTTGCTATTCACATTTTTTTTCAAAGAAATCTTTTCATTTGTTGAATCAAGTTGGTAATACATAATCACTTTCCAGAATTTTAATTAGGCAGCAGTATTTTAAAAAGATACAATGAGCCATGGACTCACAAGCTGCTCAAAGTGTGGAGGAGGGAAACAGACATTGAAATGAATAAGTGAAATAAAAGATCATAGGTGCCAGGAGAGAAATATTCCAAAATAAGCTAAGAGCCAAAAAAGGAAGTAATTATATCTGTGGAAGTCAGAGAGGCCCAAAGGGAAGAAGAATAAGTCAAGTTTTACAAATCAGCATAGTTGAAAAGGCCACATTTTGTAGAAGGTACAGATATCAAAAGCAAAAGGAACATATGGAGAACAGCGCATTATTGACCACTAAATCATAGGCATGGGATTCATCTATTTCCAAGAATAGTTAGATTGTGTCCAATTTATGGACAGTCTTAGATCACATGTTAAAACAATAGAAATTGTTTGTAGGGTGTTTTAACAAGAGAGCAAATAGGAGTTTAAATTTAAAGAAATATGCTATTGTGAGTACTGTATTATTGTATTGAGATGCTATGAGGGATATAGAGTGGTGAGTTGAGATACCTGACAAAATCTATAAGTGAAACTTATAATAAATGCCTGAAATCATGTAAGAAATATGTTAGAGGAAGTCATAGATTTGCAGTGATAAGGTAGAAACTAGATTTGATTTATGGTGGAAAAAACATGTCAGGTACCATGAATTTGAAAGCCAAATAATTATATGCATCACCAAATATCTCTAATGACTAGCTTCTTTAATAGTCATTATATTGTATTAATGTTAATTCAATTGTGAATATTTAAATTTAAATTTTAATATCCTTGTGTGTGACATGGTACATTTATGTACTATTTAACAGCCCATTGTTCTACGTATATTCAATTTTCCTTCAACATACTTTATATTGTGATAAAAGTGATCTTTCTAAACAGTTTTACTTATCTGACCCTCTTACATGAAATCTTATAGCTCTACGTACAACCTATATGAAAACTTTCATCATATCAGTGAAGGTCAAGAAACTTACCTATCAAATATTTGAATCTGCCTCAAATGAGATACATCAAATAAAATAACATGTTTTTTATAGTTAAGCATATTCCCCAGGACTATAAATTTACATCTTATACATCTGAGAGTCCTTTAACACCAAAGTCTTGGATAAAATCTGGTAGGCAGCCTCAAAAATACCCCATAATTTCTTCATTGCTTTATTATGCTAACTTTATTATGTGATTTTGACTGTTAATTATCTGCATCTTCCAGTAGATTGCATTCTCCTTGAGATTTTAAGCCATTTATTCTGCATTATCATGCTTATTGAAGTGATATATTGAAGGATAAATACATTTCAATTAAAAAGTGAAGGTCATATAGAAAATCAAATAAATTTTTGCTTAGTTCATGTGAAGATGTTTTGAATATATTCAAATATTTGTATTTATGAGATAGAGCCTTGAAGTTCGTTATCATGAGAGTAGATTAAAAGCCAGAGAAAAGTGAAGAATAGAAGATTGAAATATTTCAGTATGGATTACAAATAAGTTAGAAATGAATAGCAAAATAGTGCAAAAGGAAACAAAAAACAGCAACAACAATAAAACTGTCTACTCAGATGAAAGTGTAGTTGTCAAATGTGTAGGTAATGTCAGGATTTTCACTACTCTATAAATTTATTTAGATGCATCTAGAATATTTACAAATGGCAATTAAGGTCATGAAATTTCTAATTTAACACCAAAAATATCACTATGGCTTATAGAAATAAGAAATTTGGTGTTTTAGAAAGTAAACTATTACTTTCTTTTAATCCAGAATGTTTCAACTGTCTACATAGTCTGTGTTTGAACAATTTTAGACCATCCTCTACCAGAGATATTGGCATTAGGTATAATTATTTATTATTCCTTTTATAATTCTCTGTAAGATTTTATATATTCTGGATGTATATGTAAAATCAATAAAGCAGTCATTTCTTTGATTATTTTACTGTCCTGTATTATGTGCTATTTGTACTAATAATGCATATGTATATACATATATGTGAACATATATAAAATTAGAATAGAGAATTTTAAATACAACTACTAAGCATATAAAATGCTTTAAAAACATTCTGTGGCATTGCCATATATTTGCATAACCAGTATTTTGGAAAAAATACCCATTTTTTAGATTTTGATAGATAGCTTGTTTTCTTTTATCTGGTTATTTAATTAAATACTAGAACTAAATATTATAATACTCATCTCTATGTCTAAAAGAAAATTCATGGCATATTAATTTCATAACCTATGTTCATTTAGTTAATAAATATGTACCAGGTACTAAGGTTTATTTTACAAAGACAACAGTAAACAAGAAAGAAATCTACAAGCACACAGGTGTCACAGCTATACAGGGAGAGGAACAGAGAAGCAAATATTTATATTATGGGGTCGAGTGGTGTCGCTAGAGGTAATCTGTCTTGCAAGTGCTGGCCTAGGATGGATTGTGTTTCGATCCCCCAGTGTCCCACATGTTCCCTCCAAACCAGGAGTGATTTCTGAGTGCATAGCCAGGAGTAACTCCTGACCGTCAAATTGGTGTGCCCCCCACAAAAAACAAAAATATATTTTTGTATAATGCTATATTTATTTTATAAAATAGATTATATTTTACAGATTTATAAAATATAAAAGTATATTTATATATAATATAATTTACATTTATAAATTAAATTTGTTTTATAAAATATAAATACATTTATATTATTTTATTATATTACATTTATTCTATTATGTTATATTCAATAAAGGTATAGATTACACTGATGATACATGAGTAAAACTCAACCCAGATTTAGAATATTAACAAGCCACATACTTTTAATCCCCACCATGCTATCCATAGAGTTCTCAGATATTATATATTTATGTACCTTCACAGTTATTCTGATCACAGATAAACTCCTCTTTGTGTACATGTGGTTTTTTTTTAATGATTTACTAATTTAAGATCTATGTGCATAGATATTATGTTCATGACTTATTTCTGTTTCCTTCTTATTTCCAATATTATTTTACTTATGATGAAAATTCAGTATTTTTACCAAAATAAAATTAATCATATTTATCAGGAGTGATTTAAGACAAGTTAATTGAATTAATAAAGTACATATAAGTTAAAACTCAATGTATAATTTTATTTTAAGTTATTTTAAAATCCTAAAATATTGTACCAATATTCTGACACATTAATTTTACATTTTAGACTTCATGCTTTAAGATTTAGTAGATAAAACAGTGTGAACTGTTAAAACATTTATTTCCAATTTAGTTATGCTGGACAATTATGAGATTTATGATTTTTTCTTTTGAGTGTGCTAGGGTCAGCTGATTCTTCCTACAGGAAGTTCTTATACTATATTGTAGATATAAAATATCTAGTTTCCTCGCTATTTGTTAAATTCATTTTCCTAGAACATAATCAGAATCTCAGAAAAGAAAAAAAATATAGATATTTGACAATACGAAGGTGAAAAAATCATGATTGAAGTGAACACATCAAATTTCAAACTTCAGTGCTGATATGAGATGATTATGCAGATGAGCACACCAATCCTTACAACAACAAAGAACTGAGAAATTGAAAGAAAAGTCTTTTTACTGTATCCAGAAAAGAGTTAAATCACAGTAGACATCTATCCCAAACTCTGAAGCACTTCTACTTCACATTTAGAAAAATACACATTTAGAGAGATATAACTAAGATACATTTGCCTAGAATCATAATTAGGAATCCCATTAGTGATTTGAAGTTCCTAAAAGGGACACTTCGATGTATTGATGGTTATTGAGTGTGAGTAAGAATGAAACTTCTAAGGTCATAGTTTTAATGAAGAAACTCCATATATTCAAGCCATTACCACCAAAAGTCCCAACAGATACTCAAGATAAAAAACTTATAAGTAACTCTTCTTGTATTAAAAAAAATCTAAGTAAAAAAAAAAAAGTAATTATTCTGACCTAATAACTGCCATTGTCTTCAAAAAAATCCTGTCGTGGTGGAGAACTATAATCAAAACCTTCTCCATGCTGATAAAAGGCTATTTTCCCCATATTTCCCTCTCTAGCCACCTCCCTCCCTGTCTTATGTAAACGGGAGTTGAATAAATAAAATACACAAATAGCAGAGATTGGAGCTTCTAGAAAATAGTGTATGCACACTATATCCAGGTAAAATGTTAAGGGGAAGGGGGAATAGAGATGTTCCTGCAGAAAACATTTAAGGAGGTTACAGCTTGGGGCACAGTCTTGCACAGTTTTGTTTGTTTTTTGTTTTGTTTCTTTGTTTTGTTTTGGTGGGGTCACACCTTTCTGTGCTCAGGGGCTACTCTTGGCTCTGAGCTCAGATATCGCTCCTGGCAATCATGGGGGACCATATGGGATGTGGGGATTCGGACCACTGTATTTCCTGAGCGACTGCATGCAAGGCCCTACCGCTGTGCTATCGCTCAGGCCCCATTGTACAGTTTGTTTTAACTGAGAGTTGATCAGTATAATTTCAGCAAAGCTCTACTACAATTGCAATAATCTATACAGAAAGGATCAAAGGCAGGCTGTCTATGAAGAGTGTTCTTAGCAATCAAAAGTCAAGAACATGAAAAGAATGTGAAACTTGTGGTCTCTCTAATGACAGTAAACATTAAGCAAAGTCCATTTTATAGTCAAATTAACAGAAATTCTACTCTAAAATTCTATTTATTTCAGTTCTTCTTACCTAAACACACTTGATGAGTTAAAAAAATATATATTTTTAGAGGCCATAGCTGTGGCGCAGCGGTAGGGTGTTAGAATTACAAGCAGATGATCTAGGAAGGACCATGTCCTGGGTCAGCAATGTGTAAAGCAAACACCCTACCATTTGCATCACCACTCGGGCCCCTGATCCTGAGACTTTTGTGGGACTTGTTCTTGATTGCCAGTAGGGGAGGATGCCTGCACTCACTCCAAAAATGTCTGGTGGCATCAGCCCAAATACTGCAATACCTGGAGCTTGGTTAGTTTGGTGTCTCTTCTGAGATCCTTGAGGGGTGGTGAAGAAGAACTATAAACAAAGTGGTGATTATGGGTGATGAGTACAGCATGCCTGACTTTAGCAAGTGGGGTTAGCTTGCTCTCTCCTGGGATTGCCAACTTTCAGGTGCATGGCTAGTGTACCCATGTTTTTTCAAGGTTTGGTTTACATCTCTTTGGAGAACATATTGTGTCTGTGGTGTGGTTATATCTGCCAGGCCTCCAGGAAGTGAATGCAGGGGCATTAGAAAATTAGCAGAGAATCATAGAGGAGTGAAGAAACAGGGCCATAGGGCCATAAGCAAGGTAACTATGGTTAAAGGTTGCAGCAAGCATGACTTTGGCATGGTTAGGACTAGGCCCTCCCTATACTCATGAAATTGCCAGTTTTCGGCTGTGAGGCCAATGCACCCATGGTTTTCACAGCTTGGTTTGCATCTCTTTTGATAAAAGAATAATTCTTTGTAGCTGGTCCAGTGTGAACATGGTTACTCCAATTTTCCAAATCTTAATGACTGATGCCAAATCACAATTTAAGATGGTTCAAAGAACATCAAGTCCCAATGCTAACAAAAACAAAATTCCTGGAGCAACAAATATATTTAGATCAGATATGTAGATATGTCATTTATGTGTCAGTAGATCAGACTAAGTATTGGAAAAAAAAAGAGATGAACAAAACAAACACTGCCTTTACAAAGGAACAAAACCGAAAAGTGCCTTCAATGAATATTAATCAGATCACTATTCATTTAAAATAAAGTTCATAATGGTTTCAAAATTTTTTTTTAATTTTTATTTTTAATTATGAGAACAAAGATGCAAAGAGAGAGGACAAGGTAAAGTTACAGCGGGAGGACGATCACTCATAAACAGAATTCACCTACGTTCCCTTGCTGGTATGGAATTCAGGGATTTCAAAGTAGTTACGGGGCCTGGAGAGGTTACGGTCCGTAGATCGGCTTAGCAGAGAGGAGGAGAGAAGAGGCAGAAGCATGGCCGTGGCGGTGGTCTTTATGTTTCTGGGGTCCCCAATCACACAGCCCGATTGGTCCCAATTGGGTCGAGTGAGACCATCTTACTGGTGGGGGTCCCAGTCTGTAGATCGGCTTAGGAGAGAGGAGGAGAGAAGAGGCCTCAAAAAAATTTTTTAAATAATACTTTGTTAATCAAATTTAGAACAGTTCTGAAACCTTAAAAAAGAAAACCAAACCACATCATATATAGTATAGAATACATGTACTATGTCTATTATTGTAGATGTAGTGCATTGTATGTTATTATACAATTGTTAGTGGTTTGTTGTTTTATAGAAAAAGAAATACTCTTTTAAAGAATATTTTCTTTAGTAATTTCTAGCAATAACCAGCAGGTGGTATCAAACATATTTGCATTTCTGTTCTATAGCAGTTTTTGTATCTATTTGGTTTGGGTACCTCTTCTTCACTACTACTCAACATTCCAGCCACAAATATACAAGCATTTGGTGAAGATAAAGGTCAAAGGAGAATTCCTTTTACTTTTTTTTATTATTTAAGAATGGATTAATTTTACTTTCTAGACAATATATGTCTGTGTGTATTTTTTTACTCACACAATAAAACAAAAAATACACACTAGTCAATATTTTGCTTATTTATTTAATTATAAACTTGCTACTTTATATGTAGAACTTCTTTGAACCCTATAACAACACTTTGGTAAAACATTCCTAATACTAAAAGAAAACTAAGGAATCATTCAAATATCCTGGAATATCCTATGTAATTTTCTATAGTGAAATTACTACCCTTATTAGATGTTATTTGTATAACTTTTCAAATTTTAGTATTTCTTGACTTTGACCACCATCTTGCCTAGGACCAGGTGTTTGGATCATTTGCATTTAAAACTCACAATGAGAAAGATTATAAAGAAAAAAAACAAAATTCTAAAAGCATTAACTGTTTTATTTGTATGTAGGAATTGATCACTTATATTTCACAGTGCTAAGAGAATTTCAATACTAGACACACTTTTATGAACTTGTTCCTTGTTTTTTCTGAATAAATGATGATAATGCCACCCAAAGAAGTACAAAGTTACTGTGGTTACAAGGGTTAATAATAGGAAAACTATAACAAAAATTTATAACCATCCATATGTAGAGGTCCCTCAGTACAGAATATACCTATTTTTGTAAGAAAAGCAGGTGAAAGTTTGGAAACTTTTACATGAGTGCAACTCCTTTAAATCACAGGTTATTCTATTTATGGTATTATGGGAACAAGGTGATGTTGAAAGAATTCAGAGGAAAGCTTATATATAAAATCGTATCCCAATAAAAAGAAAAACTAAAATGAAAGAGAAATTATGGGACACAGCAGTTTTATGTTCAGTTATTCATAATGAAATGAAAAAACTATTCAGATAAAGATTCAATATAGTTAAAATAGACTCATTGACCATTAATATTAAAATGCAGTAAGTCATTCGCTTGAATAAATTGAGAAAATGTAACTTAAAACTAGGAGTGTAGAATTATTATATTTGTGGTTTGGAATCATTTTCTATAAATTAATTAGAACTGATGCATACCTGTTCTCTCACACTAGGTTTAAAAGTAATGTATCTATAATTTCTTTTTAAAGTTAAATATACAGGACTTTCTTTTTACCATTAAATAATAAAGCAGAAAATAACTATATTATTGTATTTTATTTTTAAATATCTATTAATTATAACATCACTGTATCAATTCAGGATGTTATTAGTAGGGAAGTTGGTGTAAGCTTGGGTACTATCTATTCAGTTTCTCTTAAACATAAAATAGTTCTGGGCTGGAGTGACAATATAGCAGATAGGGATCTTACTTTGCACACAGCCCACTGAGATTTGATTTTCTGCTTCCCATATGTTCCCTCAGCACTCTCAGGAGTTATTCCTGAATACAGAGCTAGAAGTGACCCCTGAGCATTGCCTGGTGCCAAGAAAATAAAAATAAAAATTAAGCAGTTCCAAAAGTAAACCTTTATGTTTAAAAAAGTTTCAGATTTAACTTACTCTGAAGATCAAGATTAATTTATAACGAGGCTGTAAAACAAAGTTAATTTGTTATAAAATTCTAATGTGTGTCTCCAAACCCACCTATTTTCTTTTTGTATTGCAGCTTTTGTACAGATTTTAGGCAAGCAAATTTTATTTTATTTTAGGTTATAAGGTTTACAAAATTGTTTATAAAATGTTTCATGCATGAAACATTCCAATGCCTCATCTTCAGAGGTCCTCTTTTCTCCTTCCTGTTTTTCTTTGTCCTTAAAACTGAACCCTAAACTTTAGATGATAAGCTGCTACTGTCACCAATTCTGTAATACCTTTGGGCATATTCTATTCTCTTTCTCTGATTCTTTATATCCATAGTATGAGATAGATCATTGTTGTGCCTGTTCCTTTCTTTATGACTAACTTCATTCAGTATAATACTCTCTGGATTCATCCATGCAATTGCATGATTTTTATCTTTTCCTAAAGACAAGTATTATTCCATAATGTACTAATGGATTTTTTTATAAAAAATCTTCTTTCTTTAAAACCTAAGTTGTTTCCTGGGGCCATTTGCCCTAGAGCAGTATGTATTTGCCTTGTACATACGAATTTGGCAGTCACAGGTTCGATTCCAAGCATCCCATATGGTACTTCGAGCTTGCCAAGAGCAATTTCTGAGCAAGGATCCAGGAGTAACTCCTGAGTGCCACTGGGTGTGGCCAAACCACTACCCCCCTAATAACTAAAGTTGTTTCCTGAATTTCGAACAGTGCTGCAATGAACAGAAGAGAATTAATAGCACATTTGGGCTCTTGGAATAGATGCAGAGAATTTCTGAGTTACCTGGAAGCTGAATTCTAGTATTTTTGAGAAATATCCATATTGTTTTCTAAAATAGTTGAACCTGTCAACATTTATATTAGCAGGGAATGAGGGATCTCTTTTCACCACATCTACATCAACACTGCTTTTGTTTAGTTCTTTTGGGAGGAGTGGAGAGCCTGCCCAGCATGCTCAAGGCTCCTGTTGTGTCTGCACTCAGGAATCAGGGACCATATGAATTTGTTTCCTGAGACTGAACTCGTCATTATATACAAGGCAAACTCACTATCTGCTTAGTTCAAACATTTGTTTTTGTTCTTTGTGATATGTGTCAGTTTTACTGGTGTGACATGATATCTTATTGCTTTGATTTGCATTTTCCTGATGATAAGATAGTTTTTATATTGATCAGGGAATATGAGTCAAAGAACTAGAATTCACACTTTGCATATGGAAATCCTGAGATTGATACCTAACACCTAGGCCTCCTTACATTTCACTATTGAAGAGCCTTGGGAAGATTTAAAAAACAAAACAAACAAAAAAAATGTTTTTCTAACATTCAGAGAAAACAATGTTAATGTATAGACACTTAATTGTTTTGTGTATATCTCCCTGACAGTATAGCTAAACATATTGCCGAATAGTATATTGTTATGAATTATTTATATACTATATAAATTGATAAATATTGGCCTAAGTTATATGCTATTTAAATCAATATGTTGCATTTATATGTGTCTGAAGCTATGGTTGTAGTTGTTGATAGGAGGAACAAAGGTAATTAAAGTAATTGAGTATATTTTCTAAATTAATACTTAAAAAAGCACTTGTTGAAATTTGTTGATATCATATGATAAAGACAGTATAAGTTTTATACTATGAAATGCTTAATTGTATTCTGTTAATTATTCCCTCATACAGTGTTTTAAAATTAAACATTTCATAGTATAAAACTTATACTGTCTTTATCATGTGATATCAACAAATTTCAATAAGTGCTTTTTTAAGTATTAATTTAGAAAATATACTCAATTATTTTAATTACCTTTGTTCCTCCTATCATCATTTTGTTGGTGTATACATTTATGTTTAAATAGAATAATTGCTACTTTGAATTACTGTTGTAAATGAGAAAAATAAGAGTGTGTTTTATCCTACGAGGAAACAAAAATCAAGCAGAAGCTAAAATGAACATTTTTTAAATTA
The DNA here is from genome assembly GCA_004027635.1 of Crocidura indochinensis. NCBI lineage: Eukaryota > Metazoa > Chordata > Mammalia > Eulipotyphla > Soricidae > Crocidura > Crocidura indochinensis. Next base: position 19,778 of record PVKC010015583.1, read on the forward strand.
TTTGAATTCACTTCTAACTTCAAATCTCCCTTATGTGCATAGTTAATTACACCATAGGTCCTATAAAGTAATTTTATATATTGAGTGCTGATACTGGTACCTCCTAAATAAATGATTCTTATTTAATTATCAATGGGAATTCCCTAATTACTGGAAAACATGGTTTGTAATAAAAGGAACTCAGTTTTTAAGTCAATATAAGTACAAAATATCCTTTGAAAGTGCTGATATACATTTATTATTTTGTTCTTAGATATTCCTTTTACTTTGCAAAGGCTTTAATCCTCAATAAAGATTATGTTCTATTGACATCAAGCAATCTAGAATTAATTTCTTTCTAATGTAGTCATACTTTGAATGAAAATTTCTTAACCAAAGTTCTGCTGAGATCTCTAATGTGAATGATTGGGCACTGCTTAACAGGATTCAAATAAACAATGTACACAGTGTACATTTTAAAAATGTATGTTCATGGCCAATGGATCAATTTTCAGTGCCTCCTCATAGGAATTTCTGTACTGCATATGTTTTGTTTAATCACAACCATAATTATAAAGAGACTTGAAGGGTTTAAGCAAAAAAGTAAAAACTGAAAGCATTTCAGTCTTTGTCTAAGAAAATATAAAAAATTTATGATAATGACCTTACTCTGTTTTCTTCCACTTTTTAATTAGTAAAATTTGCACCATAGATAATTCTGCAGAAGCAAATCAAAAATTTTCCAATGCTTTCATACTGGCCTTTGTTTATAATTTTTGGATCTTTTTTGTCTTCTACAGGGGTAACAACTGTTTTAACAATGACAACTCTAAGCATTAGTGCTCGAAATTCTCTCCCTAAAGTGGCTTATGCAACTGCCATGGACTGGTTCATTGCTGTTTGTTATGCATTTGTGTTTTCTGCACTTATTGAATTTGCAACTGTCAATTACTTCACCAAAAGAGGATGGGCTTGGGATGGAAAAAGTGTTGTAAATGACAAGGTAAGTGAGACCTTTTTTTGTTATCATTACTGAGAAATCACTAACAGAATTAGCTTATAAAACAGCAAACTTAAAAGTCATGTTTAAAAACTATTTAGCATAATTTAGCTAATTCAAGTATAAGTACCAAGTAAATCATATAATTTATTTGGTGTATATATAATATAATATAAAATTTATAAATGATTTACATATATGCTTAGCTAGATAGATCTTACTTAGTACTTTTTTTTTTTTTTTGGTTTTTGGGCCACACCCGGTGATGCTCAGGGGTTACTACTGGCTATGTGCTCAGAAGTCACTCCTGGCTTGGGGGACCATATGGGGAACTGGGGGATCGAACCGTGGTTCGTCCTAGGCTAGCGCAGGAAAAACCGGCACCTTACCTTCAGCGTCACCGCCCAGCCCCATACTTACTACTTTTAAGTTGTGTTTTTGCTTGCAATTCTTTAAGAGTTCTTGGAGAAGCAGGATTTTTGACATCACTGTAAAGCTTTTGCTGTGTCAAACATTATTCTACATTTTTATATATATTTCCTTTACAATGTTATATCTGGAATCTTGTTTTAGTTTTCTTTTTGTAATAATGAAGATATTTAG
>PVKC010015584.1:0-21368 GCA_004027635.1 Crocidura indochinensis
TTTGTTTTTGTTTTTTGGGTCACACCCGGCAGTGCTCAGGGGTTACTCCTGGCTCCATGCTCAGAAATTGCTCCTGGCAGGCACGGTGGACCATATGGGGCACCGGGATTTGAACCGATGACCTTTTGCATGAAAGGCAAATGCCTTACCTCCATGCTATCTCCCGGGCCCCGAGAAACACTATTCTAGAAGATAATATTCCCATCGTGGCACCAAGGAATTTCATGTAGGACTACTCCACCTTCTCCCAAGAAGCCATAAACACTGGAGTATTCTTAACTCCAGAAACAGCCTTCACTCAATGACTGATAGAAATGGGTGTATCAATATCCATTCTTCTTATTTCCTGGGTGTCATTATGGAAAGAATTTCCTTTATTTCAGTTTCTAGCATTTATCTAGTAGAATATAATAACCTCCTCTTGTAGCTGTCTTAATAATCATGCCAATAAGTGGACACACTTTTCTCTCATAATTATTATGGTACTGGAGTTTGCTTTCCATAGCTCTCAAGCAAAATTAGCATCCTATAAATTATTCTTTTTTATATTATCTTATATATTACTAACAGCAATGTGATCAAATGGATGCTAATTAAAGCTACTGTAACAAAAGGTCATAGAATATGTAGCTTATAAGCAATACTATTTATTTTTTACACTTCTGGAGGCCTTAATTCTGAGACCAGGATACCAGGTATAGTTCAGGTCTGTGGAAGACCCTTTCCCAGGCTTCTAAATTCTAAGTATCTTCATTTAGTAAGAGTCCAGATATTTCTCTGGAATTTATTATATAAGAACATTGATTTCATTCATAAGAATTTTTCCCACAAGACTTAAGCATATTCCAAAGACCACAATAATACCATCATTTTGAGGGCAAGGATTTCAACATATAAATTCAATGGAGACACAAAATTCAAACCATAGCAGTCCTGTTAATTTTTGAGCTAAAAAAAGTTACACTTAGTATACTTAAGTAACTTAGCCCAAGTAAAAATTTAAATGGCTAGGCAGAGATAACCAGGTCTTACCAGGTTAAAATTATGGCACCGTATTAATAGAAAGCTGCCTTTTAGTATTAGATTTTAGCTCATAAATCTGTATGTGGCTTTCATTTTCTATTTTAGAAATAAATATTTTTATTAATGTTATTTAAGAAATGACTGTATCTTGTTTCCTAGGTTTTAGTAACCTTCCCTTTGAAAATATTGATTTACTTCCGTGCTGAAGGAAGGAAGAAAGAAAGAAAAGATATTTTCATTTTTTCCAATTACAGGGAGGAGTGAGTTCTCTGTTACAATAACTCCATCAGCATCGTTATTCTCAGGCTCATTACTGCTTAGACCTTGGAAAGTATGGTTTTACTATGAAATACCATTCATTATCAAGGGCAAAGAGAAAAAATAGATTTTGATGATTTAAATATAGAGAGTCCAAGCCATCATCTAGATGTCAGAGTCATAAAGAAAATGGCAGTGATTCATGCAGTGTCTGTCAGACCAGAAAGGAATCTCAAATAACATCCTACTCACTACATTTTACAGCTGAAAGACCTAAGATCCAGAGAGGTTAAAACATCCTCCTAAGTTTGACTAGAGAGGTAGTGAATAGAGTCACAGCCACATTACCTTATTAAATTTATTATTTCATTCTATAAGCCATAATGGAACAAAGTATCAATTCCAAAGTTCGTTTAATGTTTTTAAATAATGCGTGAGCCACACAAATACTGGTCTTTTTTCTCTGTTTCTAGAGTCAAAGTTGGAACGTCTAAAGAAAAAAGGAAGATATAGGTGGTACTTATTAAGCATCTTTCATGTATTACTTTCCTGATTTGTATTTATTTTTAATCATATAAGATGTGGCTTTGGTTGATGGGAGATATATAAACCTTCCTTCTGTTTATGCCTATAAAGCACTGTGTCATTTAACAATTGTGGATGTCTTATAAAATGGTCCCCGAATACTTTGGGTTTTTTTGAGGGGAATGGGTAGACTTAAAAGAAATGAACCCAGAGCAATAGGTATGATATTTAAGGCAAGAACTTGCCTTGCATATAGCCAACCTGGATTCCAGTCCCATAACAACTAAAGATTTCCTGAGTTCTGCTAGGAGTAAGCCATGAGCATCATAAAAAATAAAAACAAGGGCCAGAAAGATAGCATGGAGGTAAGGCATTTGTCTTGCATTCAGAAGGATGATGATTCAAATCCTGGCATCCCACATAGTTCCCCAGGCAACCAGGAGAGATTTCTTTTTTAAAAATAATATTTTATTTAAACAACTTGGTTACAAACATGATTATGGTTAGGTTTCAGTCATATAAGAGGACACCTCCCCATCACCAGTGCAACATCCCCACTACCAATGTCCCAAATGTCCCTCCTTCCCACCGCCCCCACCTGTATTCTAGACAGGCTTTCTATTTCACTCATACATTCTCATTGTTAAGATAGCTTGCAATGTAGTTATTTCTCTAACTAAACTCATCACTCTTTGTGGTGAGATTCATGAAGGGGGCTGTAACTTCCACCCCTCCTCTCTTTTGTCTCTGAAAATTATTGCAAGAATGTCTTTCATTTTACTTAAAACCCATAGTTGAGTGATACCATTCTGAGTCTTTCTCTCTCTCTGACTTATTTAACTCCGCATAATAGATTCCATGTACATCCATGTAGGAAAATTTCATGACTTCATCTCTCCTGACAGCTGCGTAATATTCCATTGTGTATATGTACCACAGTTCCTTTAGCCATTCATCTGTTGAAGGGCATCTTGGTTGTTTCCAGAGTCTTGCTATGGTAAGTAGTGCTGCAACGAATATTAGGTGTAAGTAAGGGATTTTTTGCATTGTATTTTAGTGTTCCTAGGGTATATTCCTAGGAGTGGAGTAGTTGGATTGTATGGGAGCTCGATTTCCAGTTTTTGAAGGAATCTGCATATTGCTTTGCAGAAAGGTTGAACTAGACGGCATTCCCACCAGCAGTGGATAAGAGTTCCTTTTTCTCCACATCCCCACCAACAGTTTGTTCTCATTCTTTGTGATGAGTGCCAATCTCTGTGGTGTAAGGTGGTAAAACAACAGCTCAAAAAATTACAGACTCAAAACTAGAATTAAAAGAAAACCTGAAAGGACTATTTTAAGACAAGACTGACCAACAGACATACCAAACTTCGACACAGTGATAACACTAAATCCCATGACAATTCTTTCTCTCAATGTCAATGGACTAAATGTACCAGTTAAGAGACAGATTGGCTAAATGGGTCAAATGCCTCAATCCAACCTTCTGCTGCCTACAAGAAACGCACCTAAATAGTCAGAACAAACATAGACTCAAAATAAAAGGCTAGAGGAAAATCATCCAAGCAAACAACACCCATAAAAAAGCTGGAGTGACCATACTACTATCAGATGATGCAAACTTTATACTCAGGAAAGTTGTAAGGGACAAAGATGGACATTTTGTATTAATCAAGGGATATGTACAGCAGGAAGAAATCACTCTCTTAAACATATATGCACCAAATGAGGGACCAGCAAAATATTTAATACAATTGTTGACAAATCTGAAAAAGAATATCAATAACAACACAATAATTGTGGGAGACCTCAACATGGCTTTGTCAACACTTGATAGGTCAACCAGACTGAAAGCCAACAAGAATATACTTGGCCTGAAAAAAGAAATGGAAGAAAGAGGCCTGGCCTAGTAGATATATATATAGGACACTCCACCACCAGAAACCCGGATACACATTCTTCTCCATTGTACATGGGACATTGTCCAGGATAGACTACATGCTGGCACATAAACATACCTCCATAATATCAAGAAGATAGAAATTTTGCAGGCTACCTTCACTGACCACAAGGCTATGATTTATATGTGAACTCCAAAGGGAACAGAAGAAAATCTTTAATAACTGGAAGTTAAACAGCCTCATACTGAATAACCAGTGGGTCCGAGATGAAATCAAAGAGGAAATCAAAACTTTCCTGGAAACAAATGATAATAAACACACAAACTACCAGAAACTATGGGACACAGTGAAAGCAGTACTGAGAGGAAAATTTATAGCTTTGCAAGCACACATCAGGAAAGAAGAAGGGGCCTACCTGAATAGCTTAATGATGCAGCTCATAGAATAAGAAAGTGCTCAACAAAAGGAACCAAAAATAGGAGACAGAAGGAAATAGCAAAGCTGAGAGCAGAAATCAATGAGTGGAAACCCAAAAAACAACCCAAAAGATCATTGGAAGCAGAAGGTGGTTCTTCAAAAATATAAACAAGATTGATATACCATTAGCAAAACTAACAAATAGCGAGAGAAACTTGATAACTCGTATAAGAAATGAAAAGGGGGAGATCACTACCGATATTTCACAGATTAGAAGGGTAATCAGAAACTACTTTGAGAAAGTTTATGCCACTAAAAATGAGAACCTGGAAGAAATGAATAAATTGTTGGACCCTTATAACCTTCCACGGTTGAATAAAGAGGATATAGAATATCTAAACACCCCATCAATATCAATGAAATTCAAATGGTAATCAAATGTCTGCCCCAAAACAAAAGGCCTGGCCCAGATGGATTCACTAATGAATTCTTTCAAATCTTTCAAGAAGGACTACTACTAATCCTGGCAAGACTCTTTCATGAAATCGAAAAGATGGGAACTCTTCCAAATAGCTTTTACGAGGTCAGCATCACCTTGAAACCTAAAGCAGACAAAGATGCCACCAAAAAAGAAAATTACAGACCAATATCCCTGATGAACACAGATGCAAAGATCCTCAACAAAATCCTGGCAAATGGGATTCAAGGCTTCATCAAGATCATTCATTATGATCAAGTAGGGTTCATCCCAGGAATGCAAGCATGGTTTAACATCTGTAAATCTATCAACATAAAACACAACGCCAACAAAAAAATAAATCACATGATCATATCAATATTTGATAAGGTCCAACACTCCCTCTTGATAAAAACTATCTCAGCAAATTCTTTGACCACCTTCTTGAATTTAAGTTGCTGTCCTTAAAAATGAGCTCTGTGAATGTGTCATGGCTAGAATATGGCAACTGTAAAGTTTTATTTTTTTTCTCTGTGCAGGTCTTAAGAATGAGCTTTATATTTTTCTATCTTAAGACACCAATTCTGAAATCCCAGCCACCATAAGTAAGAAAGTAACCCATGCAAGGAAAGGTACAAAAAGATGCAGCTGCAAGCTAGCACCAATTTATCAGTTGCATAAACCTCTTGGAAATGGGTTTTCCAGCCCCATTCACACTTTAGGAGTGGAAAGTAGATGTCCCGTTCTTTTTTTTTAAAGTAGATGTTTCTTTTCTGCTGAGTTCTGCTCGAGTTGCTGATTTGGTGGTAAATATTTGTAAATAGAAATGGCAAGCCATTGAATTTTTTGTTTGATTTGTTTGGTTTTTGGTTATGGTGGGAATCAAATACCAAATGATTATTAGAACATATATTTGCATCAAAGTGCTGTAAAACATACTGCCACAAACCACATTGACTTCATACAGGAGTCTTTGTTTTTCTAGACTTTTATCTACATTCATTGTTTATTCACTAGAGGGATAGTTGGGGTGTTTGCATTACCTGAGACCATATCCTTTCATGGGATTGCAGAGGTACAAAATGACAAGTAAAAGACACAAGGACCTTTAGGACCCAGGATCACACCAGTTACTATTGTTTAAGCTAACAGCAAAAGCAAATTAAGTAGTCAAGTCCAGTGTCAAGCTGTAAGTAAAAAATATTATGTTCCTCTCAGCAGGTGGGATGCCAGAAGGAATGAAAAATTCAGGTCAATTGTGTTATCTGCCATTGCATATCAATAAAACTGAGCGATCTTTAATAGCTTCAATATGTTTTCTTACTTATACTATTCATATTTATTACTGCTTTTGGAAAACTTAAGAACAAAATTAAATTCAAGAAGGAGAAAAAGAGTTCATGTACATAACAATTTTTGAACCTAGCCACACTGAGAGATATGCTAAACTAAAAAGAATTTGCTACTGAAAAGGGAAATAAAACTGTCTTTTAGTACTGCCTGAACTGCATTTCCATATTGTAAACTACACTCTATCTTTTAAATTTTTTTCAGGGTAAACATTCATTGGATTACTGGTGAAAATAGCATGTGTTTCCCATGAGAATATAATTCTACTTTGAGGAACAGTGAAAATATGTAACATTTTGTAAAATTCTTATTTACATCTTGATATATATCAAGATATGCATATCAAGATACATATACATATATATGTATGTATACATATATCAAGATATGTATATATAGGATTCTATAGAGAGTTATTTACTATCTATGAATAAATGTTTCTCTTTTAAGTATATGCTTTTGGGGCAATATGCAAGAATGTACTGCAAGAATACATTATTTTGGGCATTATAGTAGATTTATAATGTCAATGTAGTTGACCTGGAACTATATTTAAAAAATATCTGCTGTGTATAGTTTTTGGTTAATGGAGCTACAGGTGATCTAGGATAGGATTTGGAGAGTTGATGTAATGCAATTCCCATATTTTTTGTTGTGGTTGATTTTAGTGGTTTACTCCAGGCTCTGCACTCAGAGCTCACTCCAAGCCAGGCTCTAATGACGTCATGGGTGCCAGATATTGAGCCCAGGTCAGCCTCTAACCTTGTTTCTAAACATCCTGTTTTATACTTAGAAGTACAATGAAAGAAGTGATACAGCATATTTTCACTACTAGTTCATATACTAGAAAAAGAAACCAGCTGGTCCCACAGCTCTTCGGGCTACTAGCAGTTCATCTTCAGTTTCCCCATCATGTGCTAGTTTATGAAATGTCAGGTCTGTGATTCCTCTAGCCCCAACTGCATCTTCAGCATCTCTGACTATTTTACCATATCTGTACAGCTTTGTTATGGATGCTGATAGGTTTTCTTAAGGCCACTACATCACTGAACCTAAATGCTTGGGGACAGTTAGAAACTAACACCAGTTCTAGCTTATCCTTGTGTCTAGCTTACTTTCCTAACTATATCCTGATAACTTTAGATATAGAACTTTCTGCAAAAGCAACAGCCAGGCAAAATCTATTTAATTGACTTCTTTTGTTTTGTTGGGAAAAGTTCCTTTAGTAAATACTTTTTAATATAGCTGCTTATCTTTTGCTTTTCCAATATAATCCTGATGAATATAAGCAGCTTTTGAAAAACCAACATAATTTATATTCTCTAATTCTTTTTTTATAAAAAGCTCAAATCATTTGCCTATTGTAAATTGTTCCTAGCATATTTCACCAGATAATTGTCACACAGGTTATAAGTAATCAAGAACAATTTAAAATAGTTTCACATAATGTCTTAACCCCACATATTTACCTCCAGAGTGATATAAAATCTGTGACACTTATGCAGTGAAATTTGGTAGATTCTAGGCATTTGTGAAAGGACATAAATGAAACAAGACAAAAAATATAATATTCCTAAGGATTTCAGTATTAGCTAAAAATATATTGCTGAATTATGTAAAGTAAACATAGCCATCGCTAAATAAAATAATATTAAAGTATGACTTCTAGAACAACTTTATACTGACAATCATAGGTGTTCTAGTAATTTCTTTGTGATCTGTGAAGTAAATAGTGAAGCTGCCTGATAATACAGGTGTATGACTCTAGAGAATAGTAAAACATGGCAGTTATTTTCTGTGACATCCAGTAGAGTGTCACAGTTTGAAGTGGCCTGGAAATAGTGAAAGTTATTTTTATGCCAAGAACACAATAGAAGCTCTATGAAAGCAACAGTGCTAGTACAATAATATAGACCAGAAGGTTATAAATCCAGCTTTTGCTATGGAGTAAATAAAATTATTTTTAGGTATAATGTGGCAGAAAGGTGAGGGACTAAGTAGGATTCTGGTATGGGGGAGTTCAATACAAGGGTTAATTGGATGAGTAGCATAACAGAATGTACTCTAATAGAGCAAAAGAAAGCAGCATGGTCTTGGTATAAGTAGCAAAATCTCCTGCACAGTTTTGAAGGTCAAAAGTGCCTTCATAGTTGGTGGAAAATGGTGGTATTAGCATATGAAGTATTGCAGAAATAATTTCATACACTATTTAGGTTTCTGCTTCATTTGTTTTAAAGAACTTAAAACAGACTATATATACACACATATATATGACATAAATATGGTGTAACTTTAAAAGTATTTAAAAAGCTAGCACTCCTTACTGCCTTTGATTTGACCCTTCTACCAGCTGAGGAGCAGGTTTTGTCATTGGCTTATGTGAGATGGTGGGGGAGAGAGTGGCAGCCTCATAAGGAAATATGCCACTTCTATCTCTTCCTATCACTTTCATCTGAAAGCACCTGGAAAATTTAGGGCTGATGAGAGTCTGTGAGAACCCTATAAAAAGTCAGGAATACTCATTTTCTACCATCCCCATGAGGCAGCCATCAAGCTATACCTGAAGTCCACTTATTCTAGAATGCAAATCATGGGAGGTGAGCTCTGACACTTGATTACTCAAGGAGGTCCTGGACTCAGGATGTAGTGAGGAATTGCTCTTTGCAGGAAAAGAAAGTCAGCCTTAATCTTACTCAGGTATTTTGAGTTCATGCCTTTCCTTCACAGAAAAAAATTTCAGGAGACAAATTGTGAAGTAAAACAAGTTTATTGAGCAAATAAAGAGAAAAAATAGAGGTACACTTTGAAATGTAATCAAGAAAGAACACAGGTTTCTCCAGAAAAGAGAGGTCCAATATATCTTCCCATACCAAGAAAAGGTGTGTGAGCCAGTTCCAAGATTGAGAACAGTGATGAAGTTTGAAAGTCTACAACTCAAGAGCCATGCAAGGAGTGCATGCTTGCCTCTTCCCCTGATAAATTAGTTTATATACAGTTTTCCAAAACATCCCAAGAGCCCCCTTATCTCTCCAATTCTAGGCTGGCTGTCAAGGGGATGAAGCAGCTAAAGGGGTTCCTTTTATAGTCCTTGCATGACCTGGCTCCAGGTGGGGCCTCTCCTCCCAGGGTGTCCAACCACTTATCAAGGATCCATTTGTGTTGAAGCCTGGAATTCTGCATTTCAGTGTTTAACCAGGCTCCTAAGTTGGTTCTTTGGTGTCAAAGGCATCCATGTGTTTGGGCTGGGATTTCGAATGCCATTCCTCCAAATATACATTAGTAGGCATTAATTAATGTATACAAATAAACATTAGTAGGACAAAAGACATATAATCTGAGGCATAGGAATTTGAAAGACTTTTCACTGAATACCACAACCATATTGTGCCTTGTAAATTTAGTTTTATCAACCAAGCATGAATGGGACCTCTGTTCATGTTTTCCCTCAGTCTGTCACTAGGAGATAATAATCAGCAATGACAGTGGAACCCAGAAGGAGGATGAGAAAAAGACCCCAAAAGACAGCCCCATTTGCATTTTGTGGAATGGATTAGGAAGTGAGTCTAACTTGCAACACATAGGACCAGTCATCTCAGACCAAACACTCAATTTCCATAGATAATCCCACAAACCATAAAAAGGATAGCAAAACACTGAAGCAGCTTGTAATCTACCAATCACACTTAGACAAGCCATCCATCTGGCCCCAAAAGGACAGATGATTGGTGATGGTACCAGAATCCAGAAGGAGGCTGAGGGAAAACTCTAAATTGAATATAACTTCAAGCACCTCTAATACAATAAGTACAGCAGTCCACTTTATTAAACAACCAGAAAACTCAACAGTCAAAACCACCAGGTGCAAAGAAATATGGATAAACTAAGAAAGACACTAGCAGTTGGGGAAATGAAGAGAAATCCTACCAAGTTTCCAAGTTCACCAAAATGCATAATCCCAATATATGGGGACCTAAAAGCACCATCGAATGTCCTAGCAAGGGAAATCAAAGAATCACTAGCCTTCGTGATTAAGAAATTTATATATGAACAATTCAACTAACTAAAAGAAGAACTTTTATAGAAGATGAAAGAATTCACACAATTGGAAATAGGGGAAATAAAAAACATATTAGGAAGCCATAATAGTAGAATTACACAGCTAGAAGAATGGATTGAGGAACTTGAGGAAAAAGTACAAAACAACAATGACAAAGAAGTCAATAAGAAATCAAGAGTCAAAACATTGTAGGTAAAAACTAAGAACCTAATGAACTGAAAACATTCTTAGACAAAAAAGAACTCACACTATTTGCGCTAACCAAACCATTTATATATGTGCTTCTCAAAGATGTTACATACAATCCAAACTCCTGATTGTAACAGAAACCACTCCACTCAATAGAATAGCACAACAAACCTCTCTGGTGGTATTCTCCTTTAATGTCAATGGGCTAAATTCCCCTATTAAAAGACACAGAGTACAGGGATGGATCAGAAAACAAAAACCAGACATCTGCTGCCTCCAAGAAACACGCCCAAAAGTATAGGACAGGCACGGGCTTAGAATTAAAGGGTGGAAATCGATTATACAAGCCAACAACAACAAAGAAAGCTGACCAGCCATTCTTATATCAGACCAAATTGCATTTAACCTCAAGAAAGTGCTTAGAGACCAAGAGGGTCACTACTTACTGATCAGGGGAACATTAGATCAAGAAGTACTAACCCTGATCAATATTTATGCGCTTACTGTAGAGTCAGCAAAATATATAAGGCATTTGCTCACAAATCTAGAGAAACATGGAAGGAAATGTGATAGTAGTAGGAGATTTCAATACTCCACTCTCACATCTAGACAGATCCCGCAGGCAGAAAACTAGCAAAGACATAAGAGCGTTAAATGAGAAATTAGAAGAAATGGGTCTAACAGACCTATACAGGGCTCTCCACTTCAAGAAAGTAGAATATACATTCTTCTCAAGTTCACATGGAACCTTCTCTAGAATAGACCATGCCTTAGGATATAAATCTAACTTGCACAAAGTTACAAACAAAAGGATTATTAGAAACACCCCATCAGGCCATCATGTAACAGAAATCAAGATGGATTTTAAAATGAAACTCTGGAGAAAATCCAACATCTGAAGATTTAACAACATGCTACTCAACAACAGCTGGATTAAAGAGGAAATCAAGGAAAAAATAAAAAGGTTCCTTGATACGAATGATAATAAAGAGACAAATTGTCAAAATCTGTGGGACACAGCAAAAGCATTGATTAGGGGGAACCTCATAGCAATCCAGGTCTATCTCAGGAGAGAGGAAAAGGGCAAAATCAACAGTTTACAAGGACATCCTAAGGAGCTGGAAAAAGAACAACAAAGAAACCTAAACACAGCCATAAAAAAGAAATAATAAAAACACATGATCATATCCATTGATGTAGAAAAAGCTTTTGACAAAATCCAACAGTCACTCAGCAAAATAGTTATGAATGGAACCTTTCTCAAAATAGTAACAGCTATTTATGAAAAGCCCACAGACATTATTCTTTTTAAAATAATATATTTATTCAAGCATCATGATTGCAAATATGTTTGTAGTTGGGTTTCAGTTATTAAAAATATCAACCCCCTTCACCACTGTAAACTTCCCATCACCAATGTCACCTATCTCCATCCTCCCCAACCCTGCCTGTCTTCAAAATATTGTTCTATTTCTCTCACTCATTACCTTTAACATGATATAGTTAATGTAGTTATTTTAACTGCATTCACCACTCTTTGTGGTAAACTTCATATCATGGACAGTCCATAACCTTTAGGCCTCATCTATATTGTCTCTGGGTATTATTAAAATAATGTATTTTATTTTCTTAAATCCCATATACGAGTGAGACTATTCTGTGTCTTTCTCTCTTCATCTGACTTGTATCACTTGGCATAATAGTATTCATATCCATTCATATACAGGAAAATTTCATGACTTTATTTTTCTGACAGATGCATAGTATTTCATTCTTTTTTGTTTATTTGTTTTGTTTTGGGGCCACACTCAGTGATGCTCAGGGGTAACTCCTGGCTATCCTCTTAGAAATCACTCCTGGCTTAGGGGACCACATAAGACTCTGGGGGATCAAACCACAGTCCGCCCTAGGCTGGCATACATAAGGCGGATGGCTTGCACCACTGCTCTGGCCCCAGTATTCCATTTTTAAAAGTTAAATGTTCAAAGCATTTCCACTCAGGTCTGGCAGGAGGCAAGGATGTCCAGGGTCTCTACTCTTATTCAACGTAGTATTAGAAGTACTAGCAATAGCTATCAGACATGAGCAGAAAATCAACGAAATCCAAATTGGAAAGAGGAATTCAAACTATCTGTATTTGCAGACAACATAGTGATATATAATATATCATATATATCATATTATAATATATATTAGGAGTGTATATATGTATATAATATATATTATATTATATATTGTATATATAAAAACCCAACATTCTATAAAAATCCTACTAGGAACAATAAATCAATAAAGTGGCCAGCTACAAAGTCAATACACAAAAGACAGTTGCATTACTTTATACAAATAACACCCAGAGGAGAAATAGATCAAAGAGTTTATTCCATTTAAATTGGTATAAAAACTATCAAGTACCTAAGAACCAACCTAAAAAGAAAGGTGAGAAACCTATGTCAATAAAACGTCAAAACAATTCAGAAGGAATGTGAAGATGTAAAAAGTATAACATGTCATGCTCATAGATTGGAAGGATCAATATCATCAAACTGTGACTAAGATGTGTCTTGGGATGGTCTTTTTCAGATCTCTTTGGAGATTCAGGATTTTGTTGCACGCAGTCTTTAGCTCTGGAAGTGTCACTGTAATGATATCCTTGACAGTAGATTCTTCCTAGGAATTTTCTTCCTGGGTTTCTGGGACTCCAATGGTTAGTATGTTGTTTCTGTTGAGTTTATCAATGACTTCTATTTGCATCTATTTACATATTTTATATACCTTATGGTTTCATGCCTGATATCAAGTTCTTGAATCCATTTGGATTTTAACTTTGTGCATGGTGTTAAATGGGGGTCTGAGTTTGCTTTTTTGCAATAGGCTAACAAGTTGTGCCAAGACCACTTGGTGAAGGGGCATTCCTTGCTCCACTTTGGATTTCTTGCCCCTTTATTAAAAATTAATTGATTGTATGAGTGGGGAACATTCTCTGAATAGTCAAGTCTCTTCCACTGATCTGAGGATATGTCTTTATTCAAATACCATGCTGTTTTAATAACTATTGCTTTGTAATACAATTTGAAATTAGGGGAAGTAATGCCTCCCATATTTATTTTACCAAGGTTTTATTTAACTATTCGTGGGTGTTTATTGTTTCAAATGAATTTCAAGAGTGTCTGATCCACTTCTTTGAAGAATTTAGAGGGATTGTATTAAATTTGTATGATGCTTTGGGAAGCACTTCCATGTTATGATGTTAATTCTGTCAATCCATGAGCAGGATATAACACACCAAACTTCTACACAAAGATGATATTAAAACCCATGACAATTAACTTTCTCAACATCAATGGAATAAATGCATGTTTAACAGGACACAGAACTCTTTCTTTATTGATCAAATTTTATTTTTATTTACTTTTTACATAAAATCTTTATTAAAGCACCACGATTACAAGCATTATTGTAATTGTGTTTCAGTCATAAAAAACACCCCCTTTACCAGTGCAACATTCCCACCACCGATGTTCCTCCCACCCTCCTCCACTACCCTTGCCTGAATTTGAGACAGGCATTCTACTTCTCTCACTCATTAAGCTTGTCATGCTAGTTGTTAGTGTAATTATTTTCCTAACTGCCCCACTAGTCTTTTGGTGAGCTTTATATTGACTCAGAACTCTTAACTAGACACATAATGGCAAAATGGATCAAAAAGTTTAATCCAACATTTTCGGTCAAAAAGAAATACAGCTGATCAGTCAGAACAAGTATAGACTAAAATTCAAAGGCTGAAGGAAAACTATTCAAGCAAAAAACTCCCTTAGAAAGCTGGAGTGGCCATATTAATATCAGAAGACACAAAAATTAGACTCAGAAAATTTACAAGAGACAAAGATGGAAATTTGGTACTAATCAAAGGATATGTAAAACAGGAGGAAATCACACTCCTAAAAATGCACACAATATGGAACCAGAAAATAATGCAATTGTTCACAAATCCAAAAGAAGATATGTACTATAGCAGCACAATAATTGTGGGAGACATCAACGCTGCCCTGTCATCCCTTTGTAGGTTAACCAGGGTGAAACCCAACAAGAATATACAAGCTCTGAAAAGAGAAATGGAAGAAATTGGACTCATAGATATGTTTAGGGCTCTTGAACCCATAAAACTTGATACATATTCTTCACCAATAAACGTGGGTCATTCTATAGACCACATGCTGGCTCATAAAACAAATCTCCATAAAGTCAAGAAAATCGAAATTGTACTGAAATTAGAAGTAAAATACAAAGAGACAGAAGAAAAATTTTAACACCTGGAAATTAAACCACATACTACTGAACAATCAGTGGGTCA
Source organism: Crocidura indochinensis (assembly GCA_004027635.1). Classification (NCBI taxonomy): domain Eukaryota; kingdom Metazoa; phylum Chordata; class Mammalia; order Eulipotyphla; family Soricidae; genus Crocidura; species Crocidura indochinensis. The sequence continues at coordinate 14,532 of PVKC010015584.1, forward strand.
GAAATGAAATAAAGGAGGAAATCAAAACTCTACTGGAAACAAATGACAATGAAGACACAAATTACTAGAATTTATGGAACACTTCTAAAGCAGTAAAAAGAGTAAAATTTATTGCTTTGCAAGCACACATCAAAAAGGAAGAAGGGGCCTATATAAAAAGTTTAATGACACACTTATAAAATTAGAAAATGATTAACAAAGGAACCAAAACAGGTAGGCAGAAGGAAATAACAAAACTTAGAGCCTAAATCAATGAATTGGAATCCAAAAAATGATCCAAAAGAACAAAGAAATCAAAAGTTGGTTTTCTGAAAAAAAAATAAACAAAATTGGTCAATCATTAACAAAACTCACAAAGAATCAGAAAGAGAAACTTAATAAGCTGGGCTAGAAATGAAAAAGTCACTACAGATACTAAAAAAATTCAAAGGGTAGTCAGAGACTACTTTGAGAAACTATGCCATGAAACATGAGAACCTGGAACAAATGGATAAATTCTTGAGCTCTTCTAATCTTCCCTGCTTAAACCAGGATGATCTAATTTATCTAAACAAAACCATCACTACTGAAGAAATTAAAATGGTAGGTAAAAGTCTTCCCAAAATCAAAAGCCCAGGCCAAGGTGGATTCAAAAACAAATGTTTCAAATTTTTCAAAAGAAGTTCTACCAATATTTTTCAGACTATTTCATGAAATTGAAGAAACAGGAACACTCCCAAATTGATTTTGTGAAGCTAACATCATCTTGATACTAAATACAGACAGATATGCTGTAAATATGAAAACTGCAGACCAATATACCTGATGCATAAAGATGCAAAGATCCTCAACAAAATTCTAGCAAATAGGATACAGTACATCATCACGAAGGTCATACGGCATGACTAAGTAGGTTTCATTCCAGGAATGCAAGCAAGGTTTAACATACGTAAATCCATCAATATAATAAGCCATATCAAAAAATAGAATCTATATTATGATACAAATAGATGCAGAGAAAGCATTCAAAAAATTCATCAGCCATTCTTGATAAAAACTCTCATCAAGATGGGAATGAAAGGAACATTTCTCAATATAGTCAAGGCCATCTACTCAAGCCAATGGCAAATATTATTCTCAATGAAGATAAACTAAAAGTCTTTCCTTTAAAATCTGGTATAAGACAAGGCTTCCCTCTCTAAACACTCTTATTCAATATAGTGTTGGAAGTCCCTACATAGCAATTAGCCAATAAAAAAGACATCAGGGGCATCAGATGGAAAGAAAGAAAGCTCTCACTGTTTGCAGATGACATGATAACTATATTTAGACAACCCTAAAGACTCTACCAAAAAGCTTCTAGAAATAATAGACTCATATAGCAAAGTGGCGGGCTACAAAATTAACACAGAAAAATCAGTGGCCTTTCTATAAACCAATAATGATAGGGAAGAAATGGACATTAAGAAAGCAACCCCATTCACATTAGTGCCACACAAACTCAAATATCTTGGAGTCAACTTGACTAAAAATATGAAGAACCTATACAAAGAAAACTATAAAACTCTGACCCAAAAATAAGAGAGGATGCACAGAAATGGAAACACATACTTTGCTCATGGATTGGCAGAATTAACATAATTAAAATGGCAATACTCCCCAAAGCACTATACAGATTTCATGTGATCCCTCTAAAGATATACATGACATTCTTCAAAGCAGTGAATCGGGCACTTTTGAAATTCATTTGGAACAAAAAAACAACCTTGAATAGCTAAATCAATCACTGGGAAAAAGAATATGGGAGGCATTACTTCCCCCACGTTTACACTGTGTTACAAAGCAATAGTTATCAAAAGAGCATTGCATTGCATAAAGACAGACCCTCATATCAGTGGAATAGGTTTGATTGCTCAGAAATACATACCATCACCTAATCTTTGATAAAGTAGTAAGAAATCCTAAATGGAGCAAAGAAAGCCTCTTCAACAAGTGGTGTTGGCACAACTGGCTAGCCACTTGCAAAAAACTGAACTTAGACCCCAAGCTAACATCATGTATGAAGGTAAAATGCAAATGGATTAAAGACCTCAACATCAGATCTGATACTATAAGGTATATCGAACAACACGTAGGCAAAACACTCCATGACATTGACACTAAAGACATCTTCAAGGAGCAAACTGCACTCTCCAAACAAGTGAAAGCAGAAATGAATAGATGGGAATATACTAAGCTGAGAAGCTTTTGCACCTCGAAGAATATAGTGCCCAGGATACAAGAGCTACCCAGTGAGTGGGAGAAACTATTCACCCAATCCCCAACAGATAATTGGCTATTATCAAAATATACAAGGCACTGACAGAACTTTACACGAAAAATCATCTAAACCCATCAAAAATTTGAGAGAAGAAATGGACAGACACTTTGATAAAGACATAATACAAATGGCCAAAAGGCACATGAAAAAATGCTCCACATCACTAATCATCAGGGAGATGCAAATCAAAACAAATATGAGGTACCACCTCACACCACAGAGATTGGCACACATCACAAAGAATGAGAACAAGCAGTGTTGGCGGGGATGCAGAGAGAGAGGAACTCTTATCCACTGCTGGTGGGAATGCACACTGCATATATTTTGAAGTGAAGAAACAAAAGGGGAACAAATGCATTATTTAAAATGAAGTAAAATTAAATCAACAAACTTACCAGTATTTCAATGGAAACTATAGGCCAGCTTTTGGCTAATGAGATGGTCAGTGTCTGGTTCCATATTTGTCACTGTTAGTCTTAACAAATGGTGCAAGTGTGTATCTGTTAGTCCTGATCTTGTGAGAGATTTCAATATTTCATTCTAGATAACGCCTGTTCACAGACATAAGTGCTTTCAAAGATGGTTGCCATTTTGAGTGCATTGTTCCTGAGATGAAGATATGTCTCAGCGGAGAGAGATGCATAAAATTCAGAAGGCTGCTTGACTTGAATGTGTCTTTCAGAGAGTCACAATTCTGCAGTTCACCCAATTCCATTTGGTCAATTGTATCCACATTTCCAATTTCGATAGAAAATGGGTTACGGAAAAGTTGTATGTTCTGTTCGTGGAGATGAATTTCTTTAAATCTGTTTTGGCAATCGTTTTGCAATATTTTCAGTGAATCCACACATGTTTTGTTTTGGAATTCAACCAATGGATTTTCTGCGAACAGATTTTGAGCTGTGGGGAGATGGCAGACGTTTCCTCCTTTGCTTGTTTGCTGAGAAGTCCTAATTTTACTTCAAATGCTTTGACATGTAATTTAATTTTACAGATGAGCTTCCCCTATCCTTGAAGTTCCATATTGAAATTGTTGAGTAGTTCTGTTACATCTATCAGAAAGGCAAGGTGCCATTTCCATTCTGCATCATTGATCTCTAGTACATCTTTGTTTTTTAAAAGCAGAAAATTTGTAATCTGTGGAAGTAACTCATAGAAACATTTAAAAATTCTCCCTCAACTCAGCGAGCAGAATTTTTTGCAATACATAACATCTTCATAGTCAACATTTAGCTCAGACAAAAATTCTTGCAATTGTTTGTGGTTTAGTGCATGAGCTCTAATGAAGATACCACAATTTTTATAACAGAGTTCCACTTCAGTGATTTACAACACAGCACTTTTTGGTAGATAGGGCAGTGTATGACTATTGGATGAGAAGGTTATTTTTGTCCATCTCTTGATTAATGGGAGCAACTACTCCTTTCTTAGACCCAACCAGGCTAGGAGCACCATCAGTTGCCATGCTGACTAGTTTAACTAAATCCAGCTCCAAATCATTTACAGTTTGGCAAACTTTTTTATAGATATTTTCGCCTGTAGTTCCTTTGATGCTTTGCAGTGCAGCAAACTCTTCTGTGACATAAATATAATCATTCATCCCATGAATAAAATTAGAACTTGTACAGAATCACAAACATTATTGGTTTTGTTGAGTGCCAACGAAAAATATGAAAGTTTTTTAGTGGAATTTTGCAAATGCTGATGTAAATTGTCTCCCTTTTCTTTATTTATTAGTTGTAGGTCCTGAAAGATTCACTGCACTAAATAAATCAGCCTTCTCTAGACACATCTCTTTAGCAACAGAAAGAAGGCATTCATTAACAAATTCTCCCTCCAAGAATGGTCGGAAAGTGTAGGCTATTAGCTTGGCAACTGGAAAACTTGCTCACAGTGATGAAATATTTAGCTGCTTCTCCTTCACAAAAATATTTTGCTGAGTTGTCAATGTAGTTTTTAGTTTTAAGATTTAATATTTTCTCACTTATCCAACCAAACAATCATATTTATCTTTATGTTGAGTTTTATAGTGTCAACACATATTATATTCTTTGAACAAGGACACTTTTCTGGCATATCAGACACAGATCTCTTTCCTTGTACTGCATGAAAAAGTAATCAAAAGTTCACTATTCTTTGAATATCCTACACTTCGAGTCAATTGTTCTCTTTCTTGACATCATTATTTCCTTGGGATTCTAAATTACTATTAGTAAGTAAAATACCAATATATATGTATATATACATACATACTACAAAAACCCTATACCAGCAATGACTTTGCCCACACATAGACATACAGACTGCACTGGAGAGTTTCAGCAATCAGAAAGCAATTCAGTCTGATTGGTGAAATTCCACTTTTACCTCAGGCTCACACTGATGCAGATACCATTAACCACTTAACATCTGCAGTGTTCAATCTCCTTAATGACTAGGCCCTTTAAGAAATGTTGTGCTGGACCGTGAGAAATTGTGAGTTCTGCCTGTGTGTGTGTCTGTCTCCTGTCCTGTCCTGTCTCCTGAACTTCTTGGGAGTAGGCCAAAAGGAGGCTCCAAAAACCTACTCTCCCAGAAGTCCATTCAAGGGTGGGAACACCAAAGAACTGTTTCATAATGTGAAAACCGGCTATAAGCAATACTTTACAGAAGTCAAGGTCCCTGTTTGTGACTTCAGACTGGGAAAATCTACAAAACTGTGCCTGCCCAGTGGGTCCCGACCGTGAGAAATTGTGAGTGCTGCCTGTGTGTGTCTGTCTCCTGTCCTGTCCTGTCGCCTGAACTTCTTGGGAGTGGGCCAAAAAGAGGCTCCAGCAGAGCACTGCTGCTCCACTTTGCTACGCGGCTGTGCGCTCTTGCTAAGAAAAGAATGCCATTGCAACAAGAAGAAAAAAATCACACTAATAACTGTGCTGGATTATTGAAGGCCAGCATCTCTCCCCAAACTGTCTTCTCTGCTGCATGCTCAGGTCTAAGATTTGATTCCTTGGAGGCAAGTCAACCCACTCATAAAGGGCAGAGCCAGAGGAGCATGTCTGCGTCCCTCATTTAGTCAATGAATACCACCATAACACATAGAAAAACCCACAATACATAGCATGGAGGTAAGGCGTTTACCTTTCATGCAAAAGGTCATCGGTTCGAATCCCGGTGCCCCATATGGTCCCCCGTGCCTGCCAGGAGCAATTTCTGAACATGGAGCCAGGAGTAACTGTGGGGAACCGAAACTGTTCCCCCCAGCTATTTGAACTTTGACTGAACCTCAGACTTGAAGAAGAACCGACATTTGCTTAAGCTCAGCCAACAGGAGACTCTGCAAAGACAAATTTAGACTAAACAAAGGACCTGGCCTAACCAGGATCCGTGCCTGTCTTGTTCCGGCTCTCGCTGTAGTCAATCTTTAGCTCATGGCCATGAGATCTTTACTATAGCCTTTATGGTTAATTTTGCAGTACTGAAATGTTTAGTTATGCACAGCTATGAAAAATAATTTGAAGGTCAGGGTATGCGCAAACAACCTCCCATATCCTGGCTCCCCCATTTTCCAGACATACCATCTGCCTGTGTACGTGATAAACATGCTCTGCTCAAGGTTCGTTCTCATTGAATGTTTCAAATGTGTTTTGTCATGTTGCCATTGGTCAAAACCTGGTTCTTTGTTCCATTAAACACGCCCATGCAAAACTGCTTAAAAACCCTCAATCCTGTTCAATAAACACTCTTGATCTCTCTCTCTCTCTTTGTCAAGAGTCATTACTAACTTTTGCCTCCACAGGAATTCTCACAGAAGAGCTGTAACACCCACCACGTTGTGCGGTTACCTGTAAAGTGAGACCCCAAGCTGCTGGTCGGCTAGGGTCCCAGCCCTTTTAGGGCTGGCTCCAGGAACACCGCATAATTATAGATTAAGTAATCAAAAATGTGTAACCGATATCTATGTGCTGATTATGGGAGCACTAAAGTATTGGTACAATAACAATTGTTTCTAATTATTGTTACAATTAAGAATTGTTCCAAAACCTCAAAGAATACACTATTGACAGAAACAATAATTGTAGTAACATAAAAACCACTACTTACAGAGATTAAGAAATTATGCAAACCAAGTTAACAAAGAAATAATGACATTAAATAAAGTTATCGGCATGTGGGGCCAGGCAGTGGCGCTGGAGGTAAGGTGCCTGCCTTGCCTGTGCTAGCCTAGGATGGACCGCGGTTCGATCCCCTGGTTTCCCATATGATCCCCCAAGCCAGGAGCAACTTCTGAGAGCATAGCCAGGAGTAACCCCTGAGCATCACCGGGTGTGGCCCAAAAATCAAAAAAAAAGTTACCAGCATGTATCAATTAGTAATATATATAAATGTATTTTTAGTTTATGAACATTTTGAAAGGTATATAATATATGGGACACTGATATGATTAAAGACATAAAAACTATATATCAAGCTTCTTTTCCGATGACATTGGTATAAAACTATAAATTAAAAACAAAGACAAAGGGATACTATTTGGGTAATAACCAAAAACTCTTTTTTTT
>PVKC010015585.1:0-21357 GCA_004027635.1 Crocidura indochinensis
GATTTCTGAGCATGGAGCCAGGAGTAACCCCTGAGCACTGCCAGGTGTGACCCAAAAACCAAAAAAAAAAACAAACAAAAAAAAACAACAACAACCAAACATTAAGGGAAGAATCTAGTTCCACACTTCTCTTATTATGTACAAACATGGTAGAATATATGACTACCAAAGAGAGAAATTGGTCAGCTGTCTGCTTCATTATATATATGTTGCTACCACATGCACACACTGAATGGGGGATGTGTTGAGTTAGTCATACTACTTCTAGCTATTTGTAGGAAAAACCTTCCTTAGTAGGTTTAAGTGATTTTGCAAGTTAGAGACCTACAATCCAATCCAGAATGTCCTCACTTAACCAACCTTCTCACATCGTTTGCCCCAGTGCCCTCTGAATCATTTTTAAAAGGCAGTTCTAAAAGTTATGAAACTGGATATTGGAAAATAAAACCTGCAGAATGTCATCTTAATGTAATAAAATTACTGGTATCATCATATTAAAAGTATTTAGAACATATCATTGGTCAATGAAGACATCGAAGTAGTAACACTTTTCTCTGGGTACTGTCCTAATAAATTCTAGTCCTGACACACACCTCTTTATAGCAGTAAGGAAACCAGTTTGCAACATAGATGAATCACAGGGAAGCTATGTGTCCCTTTAAAGGAGGCATTAATATCTCAATTTTGTTAGAATTCATCAGAATTCTGGTTACTTAATACTTCTCTAAACCCATGTGGGGGTGTGTGCTGTTGGGGGGTGGTCTTCAAACAGCAGCATGAGCCCCAATTCTGGGAACTCAAGTTACAACAGTGGGTGGGGCCCCACCTTAGGGTGATTCCTGGATCTGGAATTTGCATTTCTAGCAGGCTCCCAGGTGAAAGTGCATGTGTGTGCAGCCTAACAGCACGACAAAAATCAGCAGTTGGGAGGGCTGGAAGTAGTGTGAAGGAATTAGCAGAGCAGCCTCCTCACATCGAACTCCTTAGAAAAAAATTGGGGTGGGGATCTACTTTAGGTAATGCTCAAAGTACCAATGTAATGGACTGAAACCCCATACTGTTTCTCTGATGCTACCCAAGTCATCTTTCGAACTTGATCTTTGCCTGTGACTGTTAGTGCCCTCCCACCCTCCATCTGTCTTCATTCAGTTGTACCTTTTCTCAGCCTCCAATGAAGGCAGAAATGTTCCAGTTCCACACTGGGCACTTTTTCTCTATTCCTCCCGAAGAACCAGTGCTGCCACTTTTTGGGGTGGGTGGGTGGGTTGGGTTTCTAAGCCACAGCTGGGAAGTGTGTGGGGTTGAATCCCAACTTTTCACTCAAGAATTTCTTTTGGTAGGCTTAGGGCCATTCTAGGGATTGCCAATAGGATGCAAGGTAACTATCCTTGCCACTGTACTCTCTCACCAGCCAATGCCTTCTCTGGTGAGACCTGATATAATATATACTAGCGAAGAACCAGGAAAGGAGGACAGCACAATCTGGGGTGAATTTTTGGAAGTCAGCTTTTCCAACCCTCTCCCTCTAATCATCTAAAATAAGGGTTAATGAGATTCAACAAATTCATATGGAGATGAAAAAATGCTTCACATCTCTCATCACTGTGGACTCCGCAGAATCACAAGGAAATTAAGAAAAATTCTGGGATCTAAACATAGTGTTAGTCACCTGGGAACTTGCTGGAAACCAAATATTTGAGTTCATCCAGGAAATACTGACTTTGATACTCCTGAAGGAAATCTTTTTTTCCCTCCTGGTGATTCTGATAGCAACTAATTTTTGAAAGCCACAGCTTTACATAGTCTGATATACAATCAAAGATACCATTACAGTCATCTTCAATAAGTAATTTGATTTTTATGTTCTAAAGCCTTGTTTCAAGGAGGCGAGCAAGTTCTCTATTCTGTCTAGAATGAGAAAGTGGTCTGGACATCACACTCTTTGAATAAAGATCGACTGAGTAGAATAGTTTTTTTCTTTCAAATTTGCTTTCTTAAGAGTATCAGATCTTGGGGCCCGGGAGATAGCATGGAGGTAAGGCGTTTGCCTTTCATGCAAAAGGTCATCGGTTCGAATCCTGGTGCCCCATATGGTCCCCCGTGCCTGCCAGGAGCAATTTCTGAGCATGGAGCCAGGAGTAACCCCTGAGCACTGCCGGGTGTGACCCAAAAACCACACACACACACACACACACAAAAAAAAAAAAAAAAAAAAGAGTATCAGATCTTGTTTTCCTTTCATTAAATTGCTACCACTGTATTCTAATGACTAATGTTAAGTGCCTGAAAGGAAGCCTTTTAGTCTGAGGCTTTGTAACTATTATTATAAAGCACATGTGCTGCATTATGAAAGGCAAAGAATAATTTTCAAAAAGGAAACCTGCTGTTAATTAGGAGTATTTCTTTCAGAATAAAGTTATATTTTTAATATTTTTATTAGGCTTAAATATATATGGAGAAAATAGAATATAGGATGGTAGTGGAGGGGAGAATGAAAAAATGACTATAATTTTTAGATGGTGAATCTTTCTCAACATTGTAGTCCCCAGAGGAACCAAAGGGTTTGACTTTGGGATTAGAACAAATGATAAATGATAATGGCATTCACTGGAAGGGAAAGCACTGGTATCAGCAGAGTTTCTTTCAATGCTGTACACTTCTCTGCATCCAGCAGCCTGCCCCACGGTCTGAGAAACTGACTTTTTAAAAATCTGTACAAACCAAAGGAGACAGATTCATAGCTGTTTAAAATAAATACACATTTCCTCAATTTATTTCTCTATTTGATAGTGGATATGCTCTGACAGTTTGTCTTCTGTTCTTCCCTGGCTACAATGAACAAAGTGACAAGATAGGAAAAGAACACATAGAGAGACCGACGGCCTGGCGTCCTGTGGCATGTCACACAAGTGACCCAGAGTATGGACAAGCCTGAGCAACATTCTCATTGCACAGAAGATCAAGCACTGAGGCCAAGTAACTTGCCCTAAGACACAATTATCAGAAAACAGGATCCGAACTGAGAAGAAATAAATCAGTAAACATAGGCCTTCTGTACTCAAGAGAGCAGGACAGAAGAAAGCAAGGACCTGTAATGATCAGAAAGAAATTCAGAGTGGTGAACACTCTGATGAGTACTTTCACAAAGCATCAAATGCCGGTTGTGAAACCATAGCACAGACCCAAAGATTACACCAGGCTCCTGACATGGCATTTATCTTATCTGGCACATTCCTCGAAGAGGGACCTCTCTGAGAAGAGGGGAGGTAACTTCTCGGAAAAGGCACTTGTTTAGTGATCAAAGTTTAGACAGGCAATGTTTCCACTAAAATGCGAAGAGTGAATTTCTTTTTTCTTTTCGTCTATTAGAAAGCTAAAGGTTCCTTTAAATGACATAGATCTATATGAATATTGTAAAAGACAAAACCACCTTGGTTATTCAACGACCTTCTAATTTCTGTATTGTCAACATCATGATTAAAAATCCACTAAAGGAACCCCCCCCAAATTATAAAATTAAATCTGTAATACAATCTTCTTTGAGTTGATAATTTGAATATCTGAGTTCAAGCAATGTTTACGTCTTTCTACCCCAACAAGGTAAGCACAATTCCTAAAAAACTAAACAGAAACCACAAACTTTTTTGGCAGTCAGTCTTCAGGAATAAAACTCTGCATTTCTAGCAAATCAACTACAATCTTAATCCTGTGCTAACCCTCCATAACCTGTCCACCCCATGAAGCTCTATGGTAACCTTTCTTATTAAAATATGTAACCCTTGGCCTCTTCTCTAAAAGATTTGGTCTATGTTTTATTTAAAAAAAAAAAAAAAAAAAGAAACCTGAAAGCCACTGATTACGGGAAAAATAAAGCCCAACCCCAATTTGCAGCACAGGGTTAAACAAAAAATGAAAACAAGTATTTACAGCTTTAGTTTAAGAGCAAATAATTCTCTTTCTGAAAAAGTATAAATAGAACAAATTCATGAAGACTTAATCTTTGGCCAAATGCAAACCTCCATAGGAGAGGAGGTCCTAATTTATGGAACAGTAATTAAACTATTAGATGAAATTAACAGTAAATGAAGTACTTATAAGATTGCAAATTCGATTGAAGTAAAAGCAAAGGCTTAATTTTATAATTTAAAAAACTCATAATATGCCTCATGGAGATTTTTTTTACTAGCAATAACACAAAGTAAGTCATTTCTGTGGACGCCATAGCTATTATTCATGTAAGTCAAGTGAATAAAAGGGTTACTCACAAAACTAAATGCTATGATTTTCAAGTAACTAGTCTTAACAATGGTATGAAAAGAGCCTTTAGCAAAGGATTATTAAAATCCCAAACTAATTTACATAAAGCTTAATATCAGTTTTGGGAATCTACAAAAAAAAACCCATTCACCAATGCTCTCTAAGCATCTAATTTCAGGTCAAACCCAGCCAGAAAGTTTTAAAACAAGGGGATAAAAAGTACTTTCTGTATTTTGTATCAATATCCATGAACTGTATTGGTATTTTTACTAGTCATGTAAGACTCTACTACTGGAGAAATACGGGATCTGTTAGTCATTTTTCTTTTTTTTAATTTTTTATCTTATCTGTTAGTCACCTTTCTGATGAATCTCTATTTTAAGCTATTTAAAAATATACTAAATGGCATGAAATTAATAAAAAGTCCCTCTTCTTCTTCAGGTCCAGGTGTAAATAAAATCAATCATATTATATGTATTAACAATGTTTAATTTAGAATATTCTGGAGTGGGAGAAGTCTTTGTAACTATATGGCTCAAAACTTAGAAAGCCTAAAACCTCTTTGGAAATTTCCCTAAATGGGGGGCAGAGAGATAGCATGAAGTTAGGTGTTTGCCTTGCATGCAGAAGGACAGTGATTTGAATCCTGGCAATTTTGAGTGTAGAGTCAGGAGTAATCCCTGAGTGTGATCTATCAAAAAGAGCAGAAATAGTTACTACTGCTTCTCATTTCCAGTAGTTATTTCTGTTTTTGGATCAAAAGATTATGATAAAAAGTAAGTAGTAAAAGTTTGTGATAAATGACCATGATACAGTAAGCTAGAGATTTACACAATATATTAAAAAGGCACTCCAAAGAAGGAATAGGCAAGCATTAACTTTTACCTTCTTTCTACAGAAGTCTTTACATTTCTGAGTTGTGGTATTGGAAAGACATCATTTTAGTACTTGGCAGTAAATTCTTATCTAATTAGTTATTTTTCTTGGTAAGAGCCACTCACCTAAGGAAATTCTAACTAGCAGAACTAAAATAGTTTCTATGAAAACCTGTATATCAATACAATGGAAGTTCAAATATTCCAAATGAAAATCTAATTTCCCATTATTTTTTGTTACATACAAGTGTTGTTAACAACATGGAAAAATTGTTATTTTTAAACATGAGGTATCCCTAAGACTATTCGTATTAGGCAAGGTTTGACAGGTAGAAGAAATGACTTCCTTATGAGTCAGTTTGAAGTAAGGAAGAATGTGAGAAAGGAGTGGGAGGAGGGCAGCATCTTCCCTAGAGCTAGAGGATGTGTACTTACAGCAGGCCTTCCTGAAAGACTACACAGAACTGTGTATGCATCAGCAACAATAAATTTGCTACCTACTGCAGAACTGTTCATCCCGGGTCAGCATGGAAGGAAGTATCATTTGACAGGCTAACCTGACAACTGTACCTCCTGCAGTGGATGGACAGTTTTTAGAATATCATTTCTCAACCAAATGATCACATCAACCCTGGATAGTCCAAAGAAGTCGGGTCCAAAGGGGTCACAGGTGAAAATCATGTAAATGGTATGAGACTAGGCACTACCCTACGCTACCCAGTAGGACTGGAGTGGGGGCTACAGAAAAGAAACAAGGTCAGAAGGAAGCGAGAGAGGAATTAAAGGAGGGCTAGAACATGAGGTTGCTACCTTGATGACCATCAAGTCATTTTCTATAATGAACAGCAAAATTGGCCTTTCTTCCAAGGAGTTCTTAGTATGTGTTGAAATGCCATTTTTTTTTGTTTGTTTGTTTGGTTTTTTTGGTGCCCCCTCTGAGGTAAAAATGGCAATTTCAAAGAAAAATAGAAATAGTCCTTAATTCTAAAGTTTGAGTCTGAAATTAAACTTGCCAGGTTAATTTAATTAATTAAACTTGCTTATTATTATCTTATTTATTGAAATAATCTAAAAAATTTCTCCAAAGGCAAGAGATTAAGTCGTCAACAACTTTTTGCCTTTTTCCTCCCTCTATGGTCAAATCTCAGTAACATTTATTTATCTCTGTGGATGAAACTAGTTTGTTTTTGTTTGCTTGCTTGTTTGTTTTTGGCCATATCCAGCGGCACTCAGAAATTGCTCCTGGTATATGGGACGGGGAAATCAAAACAGGTCCGTCCAGCTCACTGGTGTGCAAGGCAAAAGCCCGACTGCTTTGCAATTGTTCTGGTCCCTGAAACTGTTTTTTTAAGAGAGAAATTTAATGTGTTCTAATATCCAACACTTGACACTTTGGCTCGAAGAGTACAAAGTGGGTCAGTGTCCACTGGCGAGACTAGATATAGAATTCAGTATTAACACTGCAGCAGCTAGACACCTCACCTTACCATGTGGGTCTGTTGTTTCCTCAGGCAAATTACTCTCACTGGTGCTCCTGGGGATGAAGTGGGGACTCAGATAATGGGGGTAAAAAAAAAAAAAAAAAAAAGGCTAAGCATGACTGGAATTTTTAGCTTGAACCAAATAAGGAGAGAGGAGGTGGTTAGTGTGTCACAGAAAGAAGACTGGGGGTTAAGAGGGGGTAAGCGGGCAGAAAAATGGCAGAAGAACCTGGAAATGAAGGTGAAGCGGGGACTGAGTTAGAGAATTTTAGGCTTTAGGATATAGATTCTTGGGGGAAAAAAAATGTATAAAAGTTGCTGGAGGACCTAGATTGTTATGTTAATATAGTGGGAAGGGCACTTGCCTTGCACTGAACCTAGGTTCAGTCCCTGGCACCCAATATGATATCCAGAGCACCACTGTGAGTGGTCCCTAAGCACAGAGCCAGGAGTAAGCCCTGAGTACCAGTGAAGTGACCCCCAAACCTAAATTAAAAACAAAACAAAACAAAACAAAAAAAAAAACAAAAGGGAAAAGGTTGCTAGAAATTGATATCCAGGCCTCTGTAGAGTAACCCGGCTGTCTTTGATTGTCAAAATGTGACAGGTATTCGCCAATAGTGAGAAAAGATGAGCTCGCATAAACAGGGAGGAAAAAGGACCCAAATACTGGAAGAAAACCAGGGAAGAAAGATGGATGTAAAACAATTGCTTCCTTTATTAAATAGCCTCCCATTTAATGGCAAGTAACTATAGTATTTTTGGACCATGCACTTCGGTGCTTAGAGGTTACTCTTAGTGGTGTTTGGGGGACCATGCAAGTGCCAGGGATGAGAGAAGGCTCCAGGCTCTACCCACTTCCTATCCTGGCAAGGCTGGAAATAGAACCTAGGGCACTACCCAGAAGGGAAATATTTTATCACTGAGCCACATCCCTGACATAAGTCATTCCTAATTTCTCTCATCCTATTTTATAAATGAAACATTTATAAATGGCATTCATAGGGTCGGGCGGTGGCGCTGAAGGTAAGGTGCCTGCCTTACTGCGCTAGCCTTGGACGGACCGCGGTTCGATCCCCCGTGCCCCATATGGTCCCCCAGGCCAGCCAGGGGCAACTTCTGAGCGCATAGCCAGGAGTAACCTCTGAGCGTCACTGGGTGTGGCCCAACAACCAAAAAACAAAAAACAAAAAACAAAAAAAACAAATGGCATTCATAAAGGAAATGGCATTTCTTTAGAATGCCAAGTACAAACTCCCAGATCACAGGTATAATTAATTTCTGCTATAGCTAACTCTTTGTCCTAAAGGTAAGATATGTTAAAACTGCTTTACAGAAAAATTAAGAACATTTTGACCAATTACATTTGACTTGTCACAAGGATGATTTGCCCAAAGCCTGTATTTTGTTGGTAGGTTGTTAATCTTTCCTACTCTATGTCCCTTCCCAATCATTATGCAAAGTCCGGAGACAATTCATAACTGGTCCACACACCTATTGACATGAAAACAATATTGAAAAGAAAGAAAGAAAGAAAGAAAAAAATATTGGGGGTTGGACTAGTCTTTTAAACTTTTAGTCAATCAACAAATGATTTGTATTTGGAATCTCTTTAAAATGTACATTGCTTGGGTTTGAGCAAAGAATTAAATTGCTCATCTTCAGCAATCAAGAAAATACTACCCTGAAGAGTTAGTTCAGCTACTGAGCTACTACCAATTGGATTAACTCTGTTCTGGGCTCATTCACTAAGCAGTCTTAAGCTAGAGGTTGAATTTTCAGAGAATAATAATAAAGTGGTTTATAAGAGTGTAAGTTTTTAAAATTAGACAAATGGCTTAAAATCCCAATTCCACTATTTATTAGTACGGTGATTCTTTTTTTTTTGTTGTTGTTTGTTTGATTTTGGTTTTTGGTTCACACCCGGCAGAGCTCAGGGGTTACTCCTGGCTCTGAACTCGGAAACTGGCCCTGGCAGGCATGGAGGACCATATGGGATGACGGGATTCTAACCATTGTCCTGGATTGTCTTTGTGCAAGGCAAATGCCCTACTATGTGCTCTCTCCGGCCCAGTAGGGTGATTCTTTTAAGTAAATACAACAAAACCAATTTTATCACCTGTAAAGTAGGGTACCTGATTAAGGGGAATAACTACCTTCCCCAAAGGACTGATTTAAGGATTATAAGATAGTTTGTAATAGTAAATCCCCTTAAAAAAATGTTTCTAGGGGGCTGGAGAGATAGCATAGAGGTAAGGCATGAACTTTCATACATGACCTTTCATGCAGAAGGTCATCGGTTTGAATCCCGGAGTCCCATATGGTCCCCCTGTGACTGCCAGGAGCAATTTCTGAGCATGGAGCCAGGAATAACCCCTGAGCACTGCCGGGTGTGGCCCCAAAACAAACAAACAAACAAACAAAACAAAACAAAAAAATTTGTTTCTAGGAACTGGAGCGATAGCATGGAGGCAAGGTGTTTGCCTTTCATGCAGAAGGTCATTGGTTCGAATCCCAGCATCCCATATGACCCCCTGAGCCTAAGAGGGGCATTTTCTGAGTAAGAGCCAGGAATAACCTGAGCGCTGCCGGGTATGACCCAAAAACAAAACAAAACAAACAAAAATTGTTTCTATTATTGGATCAGTTTGGGCAAGACACTGTTTTAGAATTATCTTATTAAAGCAATGAGGGACAAGTAAAAATATGTGTGATTACAAAAAAACCAGCCTATATGTCTGAGCTTCAAATATCATATAATCCTTTTCAGCCCTCACTTTTACTTGCTCTTCATTTATTTGTTTTTGGCCACATCCAGAGATGCTGGGGGTTACTTCGGCTCTGCACCCAGTAGTTTTGCTGGCAGTGTTCAGGGACCGTAGTGGGACAGAACCTGGGTCTGCTTGCATACATGGCAAACGCCTTACCCACTGTACTAACACTCTGGCCACTGCTTGATATTTTTGTTCTCAGCAATTCAGATGAAGATTAATGCAAAACTAACTGCTAATAAAGATAGTCTCACTTGACATTTAAATTTCCATCAATCTTTATCAAGCACAGCACTCTCATAAAGTAAAGCGAATACAGTTCTTATTTTGCGCTCCATGCCTCACTACAATAAAATTAATTCCAATTTTCGGGGGGAATGTTCTTCCCCAAAGTCACTCTGAAACTAAACTGAATTATTTTAATAAACACCAAAGTTTACAAAATGGTTTTTAACTAAAAATGTTCCCATGCCTTCCTTGGAAATATCAACACTATTATTAAATACAAATCAAAATAGTAGGAGATAAAAGTGCTGTTTTGTTTCTAAACCACCACTTTAAACTGAAAAACCACTACTTCTAAACTACCCAATTAAAAAATGGCATTTTGTGCAGGGCACCATGGAAAAGTAGCAAATCTGAAGTCCTACAATAAAGTCTAAAGGGCTGTGTTTTCTTTTCACTCAAGAATAGTCATACGAGGGGGCTGGAATGATAGTAGGGTGTTTGCCTTGCATGTGGCCGACTTGGACAGACCTGGGTTTGATCCCCAGCATCCCATATAGTCTCCTGAGCCTGCCAGGAGTGATTTCTGAGCAGAGAGCAAGGAGTAACCCCTGAGTACCACTGGGTGAGGTCCAAAACCCAAAAATAAATAAAAGAATAACCATACTCAAATATATTTACCTCAAATAGGACAACTGAGGTATATTTTAAAGATCCAAGGCATCTAATTCTTGTAAGAAATTACAATTCTATAATGCAGATACAGTGGCAGAATTTACAGCTGCTTTTTTATATATGTATATATATACACATATATATACAGTTTATATAAAAATATGTAAAAAAATTATTTTTGGCTTTTGGGTCACACCCGGCAGCGCTCAGGCTCAGGGGTTACTCCTGGCTCTACACTCAGAAATCATTCCTGGCAGGCTCGGGGGACCATATGGGATGCCGGAATTCGAACCATAGACCTTCTGCATGCAAGAGAAACACCTATCTCCATGTTATCTCTCCAGCCTCTATGTAAAATCTTTAAAATGAATTCAAATTGTTAAAAAAAAAAAAATCAACTCCATGAGCTGGAGAAATAGCACAGTGGTAGGGCGTTTGTCTTGCACACAGTCAACCTGAGAGGGACCCAGGTTAGTCCCCGGCATCCCATATGGTTTTCTGGGCCTGCAAGAAGCAATTTTTAGGCACAGAGTCAGGAGGAAGCCCTGAACTTGACTGGGTGTGGCCCAAAACACCCAAAAATAAATAAGTGAAATAAATAAATGAAGCAAAAAAAAAAAAATCAACTCCATCTAAAACCTATCACCTGCAGTGGGATGATTTTACTCATATTCTATATTCTTATTTTGTGCTAGCTAGCAGGTCCCATCCTGCTATTAGATTCTCTATAATTTTGGTTTCATTATTTTAACCATTTCCCCTTGAATTATGAACCTGTATCCATCTCAGAGGCCTCTGTTTTACACTATTTGGGGGCTGGGGATGTGGTGTAAGTGGTGGAGCATTTACTTTATTGGCTTGCTGCTCTTGAGTCCATCCCTAGCATGGCTTGGCCCTAGACATCCCACAGCCCTTCAGAACAACAAACCAAACCCAGACAAGGCCCCAATTAGGATAAAAGATAACAGAAAGGAAAGACAGAAAGATAATAAGAAAAAGAGAAAAAGAGAAAGAAAAAAGATGGAGTAAAAACCCACAGTATGTAATATATTGCCTAGTTATATTTTGCAAGTTCAGCATGAATTTATGTTGAACATAACAAATTAATAAACTGAAAAGAATAAGCTGCTTTAACTACAGGAAATCACTTAGAAGGACATCACAAGTATTCTGTAGAAAAGGGTACTTTCTGAGAAATATTTTACTCCCTGACAAAGCACTCAAATGAAAAGCCAATGAATTTTTGGGAAGTGATGTTCCTGGCCATCTGTTGTTAGTAAAGATAAACAAAATGTACTCATTTCTCTGTATTATAGGTGATCCAAATAGGTACCAAGCTATGAAGCTGGAGGAATGGGAAATCTAGGAGGGGTCCAATAGGTTTTTCAGATTTTGCCTGTCAAACTGCTGCCTCATACACAGATCAGCATGAGACCAGTGCTATTCTATAGGCAAAAAGAGTTTCCGGCAAGGGTGGGTTTTGTGAAATTAGATAAATACAATATGTTAAAGGTATTACTTTGGGGGATAATGCACAGAAGTTCAAGGCAAGTGCCTTACTGCTGGGGTGCACCCTCAGTATATCTTTGCAGATTCTTTAAGAACAGACCTAAGCCATTAGACCCAAAAGTTTGAAGGAATTTAGATTTATGTCGCTCCTTTTACATCAGTGCTTGGTCCAAGCATATATGAAGGGGTCCCATGAAATCCTCGCACCATCATTACAATCAGTGACAGGCATTAGAAAATACCTCTGATCTCTAAGATGCTTAGCAAATTCTCCATATCTGTTTTGGAGTAGAATTTTAAAAAATGTTTACACTATTTATTACTAACAATTTGCAGCTCTGAACTAGAGCCTGTACTGTAATGAGTTATAAAACACAATTAGCTATAGATTATTCTCAAAGCAGTATTTCCATACAGTGTAAATAGGAACTTTATAAAATATACAGACACAGAGACATGCACATATACACTTCTTTTTTTTTTTTGTTTGTTTTAGGGCCACACCCAGTGACGCTCAGGGGTTACTCCTGGCTATGCGCTCAGAAGTCGCTCCTGGCTTGGGGGACCATATGGGACACTGGGGGATTGAACCGCGGTCCGGTCCATCCGAGGCTAGCACAGGCAAGGCAGGCACCTTACCTCCAGCGCCACTGCCCGGTCCCACATATACACTTCTTAAAAGAACAAAATCTATAAAAATAAATGCTTTTGGTAAGGATGATACAAAATACAGAAACAAAAGATCGCTAAATTCCCTTCTGACTCCAACTTAGGCTCAAAATAAATTCAGGGGTGATAAATGTGTTGGTTCTGTAGTTGCATGCAAAAATTCAACTCAACCCTTCTCCACCTTTTGCTTTAGGGCCATACCCGTCAGTGTTCAGGGCTTATTTGGGCGCTACACTCAGGAATCACTCCTTGTGGTGCTTGGTGGAGCATATGGGGTGCCAGGGATTGAACTGGGTCAATCAAGCGCAAGGCAAGCGTTCTACCTACTCTACTATCACCCTGGCCTTGCAACTCAATCCCTTTTATAGGATTCTAAACATTAGTTAGCCATCAAGTTTTAGCACAATGTATGTTCTGATTTCACATTAAGTTAGTAGCCTCTCCAAAGCCTCAGAATAAAAATAGACACTGGGAATTCTACAAGATAATTTTTAGTGCCTGTTACATGGTAAATATGTAACAGTGTTAATTCTATCATTTGTATTAGTATGGTGAAATGGCCAAATTTGAAGTAACCAAATACACAAGGAATACTAATATAGGAATCAGGTGATCTATTTTCTTAACTGCATTTAAGGATTGTAAACATCCAGATATAAAATTGTATGATGTCCCATTTATACATGCGATATCAGATGTGAGGATAAACATAATCATAGTTTATGATTTTACAAGGCAATATAGGAAACAGCAAGTTACAGGTGTGATAAATTCTCTAAGAGGGGAAAAATGATTAAAGGTGGTCTGAAAGCACATCATCAAGATCTAAGGTTAGAAAGACTATTTAGTAGAGGAAGTGCCAAAGTTCGTGAAGAAAAAGGGCACACACAAAAATATTCAAGTAAAAAGAACTGTGAGTAGTGACATTAGAAAACTTGAAGAAGAAAGCTGTAGGATTACTACACAAGGAAGAAGTATACCTTGAACTGGGATGAAAGAAATGGGAAGGTTGACTACGTAGACAAGGAAGTTGTCATCAACTGGTTTTGAGGTCATAAAAATCTGAACTTAAGACAGTAATTAAGGAAGATCATAACACACCTTCAGCACATGTATGGCTTCCTGCAGTATGCGGTGAGGAAAGCATCCTGAGAATGCCAATAATACTTAAAAGGACAAATGAAAATGTAAAGCCTATGAAGAGACCTGAGAAGAAGCTACGAGAGAGAAAATACAAGAGATGGTATCACAGATGCCAAGTCATTTGTACAAAAATTTGGAACACTAAAATCAATGTAAAATTTGGTCACTACTACAACTATTAAAAGCCATACATTTAAAAAAAAAAGCCATGCATTTAGATACTTAGAGTGTTAAAATCTTGCATTCAGTATGGTTGTCCTTATTCTATCTACCAAACTTTCCACAACTTTAACGTTAAAAAGGCAAATACATTATTATGGGGGAAACAAAATGGGATATAAAGTACCTAAAAGGAGACTTTAAAAGGGGGAACATCTGCAATGCCAAGATCAAAGTGGCAAAGTGAGTTGGCAACCCCGGCACTATCTATCTCTCTGGCCTCGGGAATAAATTGTCTTATATTTGGTTTGTAGATGGCTTCAGTTTGCATGAATATTTACATAGGCACAAACAGGTATATAAATTCTTGTTTTGTTTGTCTTAAGCAGTAACTCCTGTTGTAGCCTTAACTTTTTTTTTGGGGGGGGGGCACACACCTGGTAGTGGTGCTCAAGGGTTATTCCTGGCTCTATGCTCAGATATCACTTGTGACAAGCTTGGGGGACCATACGGGATACCAGGGATCTATCCCAGGTCTGACCCAGGTCAGTCGTGTGCAAGGCAAATGCCCTACCGCTATGCTATCTCTCCAGTCCCAGTAGACTTAACTTTAAATCATATTTAAGTAGGGGTGTTTATTTATCTATTTATTGAATTTTGGGCCACACCCAGCAGCACTCAGGGGTTACTCCTGGCTCTGTGCTCAGAAATCGCTCCTAGCAGACTCAAGGGATTATATGGGATACCAAGAATCGAACCTGGGTCTGTTCTGGGTCGGCTGAATGCAAAGCAAAGCAAATGTCCTACTGCTGTGCTATCTCTCTGGTCCTTCAATAGGGCTTAAATGAGAATATATTACGAAAGCTTAAAAATAAGAAAAGTCATTAAATTTGGAGGGCATTTGAGTACAAAATGAATCAAAAGAATATGAGCTAAGTGCTTGATTAAAAGAAGAATTTTGAAAAATTATCCAAGAATTTAACTTCATTGCATAAAAGTAGAATAAACTTATAAGTATATGAATTTATGTTTTACATATGAGCAGATGGAAGGGAGATTTCTTGGCCCACTCTTAGCAATGCTCAGGGTTTATTCCTGGAAGTACTCAAGGAACCTTACAGAGTACTAGGGATCCAACCTGGGATGGCTACATGCAAGACAATCACCTTACCTACAGTACTATCTTTCCAGCTCCTAAAAGAGATTTCTCAATCCAATTACTCATAATTAAGGGCAAATGGGATACTGATATAGTTCTTAGCAGCAGGGTTTTAACTCATCCCACACAGTTGAGCAGCTTTTAAAAATTCTTCCCAGTGTTTCCTATTTATGCATTCTAATAAGCAGTGAGTCCCTTCATCATTACTTGTTAACAGTACTATACTGGTAAGAACACTGCTTTAAACTCTTTGCTTATTTTCATAACATTACATTTGAACATGCTATTTTCTAAAGCAATGTTTAATAGTAAGAATGCCAAGTGATTTAAAAGATGTTTTATAAGAGAAAACTATTACTTCGATTCAATGGAAATCCAATTTATATATTTAAAATCCTCAGATAAAATAAAATCTTTTATATTGCTCTTCAAGTTTTCCAGGTTACTCTGTATACTAGAGTATTAACTGAGAAGACAGTTACCAATTTCTCTTCAAACAGGATATTTAGAATATCTAAGATTATGGCTGTGAACAGGAATGTCCAAAAATACTTTAATACAGTGCCTGGCACATAGTAACTGCTCAGAAGCAAAATTATAGTTATTCTATAGAGAAAGGCACTCAGCACTTTATGTGCACAGAGAATGGACTGGGTTAGGCTCTCATTTGCTCTATCCATCCAATAGTCACTTTCACTGGCCTCTAATCATTAAGCTTTACAAAACTAATGCACTCCTTAACATTTCTTACAGAAGTTCACACGCTTGGGTTCTAACAAGGACTCATTTCTGGGTCCTCTAGACACAAGCAATTCTAGCAATGTTACTTAACTGTCTACAACTTTTAAGTAATGCTCAAAACCCTTTCATGGAAAACTGAACATGCAGAAGGCTCTATCCAAAATTACAAAGGGGCCACAATCCTCTGAGGCCAACTGACTATTAAGTAGGAATAAAATCCGAATGACAAAAGTTATGTAGATTCACTGAAGAAAATGGGGGGGAGGGAGGAAAAGATGAGGAAAGTACGTAGAGTAAAAAACAACTATTATCAATTTTATTTCTTCTAGATTCCTACTACTGGCTTAGACACTGAAGCTTAAAGGATATTAACATAAAGTCAAAGAATACCCTTATCAGAAACAATTTAGAATGTTAATCAAAGAGATGTGTGCCATGTGTGCACATGCAAGGGAGAAATTATAGCCTAAGATAATACTCTCAATCTCTTGCAAACTTGTAGTGTGGTCACCACACTTTCGTGAAAATATCAATTCTACAACTCATGGTTGACATAAGTCATAACCCACGTTCGTTTTTATCCTTTGCAATGTATGATGCTCTTCAGATTAAAGAGGAAGATCATTCCAACCTAAACTGTTAGTCCAAGTATATCCCTAAAAAATACAGCTGTGAAAAACAAAGCAAAATAAGCACACAACTTTTGTTTCAGTTTAAGCAGAATATAATTCTGAAAGGTGGTGTAATTTTCAGGACATAAAAGTGTATGACAGTTTCTAGTATATTGTCAGTTGATATGGCTATATTAGAACTTCTCAACAGAAAAAAAAAAATCTGAATTCAGAGACTGCTAGAAGAAGACTATCTAAAAAAAAAAAAAAATAACCCCCAGAGCAGTGCTATAAATTTAACTATATTTTATGAAGAGTGGACATAGGTCTTTAAAAAAAAAGATTAATATTTTTCATATACTGGAATAGCTTGGAAGTATTTGGGGCTCTTAACTATATGGGACGCACCTACAACTGATGCAATAGAAATATTTAATAATCTCAATAGAATACAGGATGTCACTTTATTTTTAAGATATTAAACACCACTGCAAAAAAGAAGGCCTTTGGCCTCATAAGACTTTGAAAGGATTACATACTCGAAGTGTTAAAGTTCCAAAGTTTTCACTTATATCAAAATACTATACTCTTATACAATGTGCCCATTTTGTTCATGAATAGTCATCTCAATACAATAACATCAGGTATAATACATAAAATCTAATCCATTAAGTCTTACCAATTTATGACCTGATGAGACACTCTTGTGGACAACATTCAGTCCTTAGAAGCTAGAATAACCCTCCAACCATGTGAGGGCATCACAACTTTTAAACTTTCGGCTTTCGATCATTATTATGCCACATTCCTCCTCCGATGCTGAATTCTAAAAAAAATTCTAGCAAAGAGTTTAAGTAAATAAGTGTTTTAATCAAAGAGCCTTTAAAAATCTTTTATAGCAAAGTTTATGTTTTACCATGATTACACAAACTAATATTCTGTACTTAAGTATTTTTTTTCAAGTAAAATAATGTCATATTTGATCTGGATACTTCAAACTTTATAAATTTCAACATGGACTTTCATGGCATCAGGAATACTTTTGTTAGTAAAAGTAGAAATGGGACCAAATAAGGATTTAAGGTCATGATCCAGAAACTTTGATTTCACATCAAAATCCACTATATAAACAACTCTGTAGTCCTAGAGAATGGCACAGTCCACTACTTGGGTTCATCGCCATATAAAAGTTTCTGGAATCACAGCACAATCGGCTGAATCAGTATTAATTTATACTGATCATTTAAATGCTCAGGACAGCATCTAATTTTTTATACTTCAATCCTAGTCTATGTCTATCACTCCCAATTTTAAATGAGACATGAGAAAAAAAAAAGAGATTTTATGTGTTTTATAGAATAGGCATAAAGTTCCCTATTCAGAAATAATCATCTGTATATGGGGACAGAAGGAAATCAGGAGAGAGCAGATTTAATAAAGGTAAACATCTCTCCAATTAAAAACGTAGTATCAGATTAAAATTAATTTTTTCCAACAAACTTTCAATTGGGCATCTATTTTAATTGCCAGAGGATATAGATAGATATTAGTAATATTGTCTGATAAAAAGGTTCAGTTATATTTTAGTTGCCAGTAATTCACAGAAAAGGCGATACACTTATGGACAAGTTCCCCCTAAACTTGCTCCTAAATAAAATAACAATGAAACACTGAAGAGGGAGAAAGAAAGAGCTGTTATTGGAGATCAATATGTGCAACGCTACAGAAAATGAAGACAGCATTGTAAAGGAAGTTCTATAGCTATCGCCTGAGAAATTGAACCAAATGTAGAAGTGAGTTAGTCTGTTTTGATTTAAATTTTTAATGCAATTTTTCTGTAACACACGGTCACTGAGAAGTGTCCCATACAATCTATATTAACTATTAAAATTTTTTCTCATTTACAAATAAAACCTTTCCAAATGTAATCTCACAACACATTTGACTTCAATAAAAATTATATAACTTGACTGTCTTTCAAAAAATCTTATAATGTAATCACCTGGTGAAGGCAAAAACCCAAAATTATGAGAACAAAAATATTTTAAAGTTGATCATTTCATCAACATATTCTCAAAATGTTTTAGAAAAATTTGAATGCTTTGTCTCCGACAACTGGAATACTGACCATTTTTAAAAAAATGCTGTTTTGAAGATTCGCTCATGTTCCAAGATAATACTCAGAGAATACTCATATTTTTAGTAAATGCTTTCTGAAATATATAGATATCTGCAATGCTAGTAATCTGCTTGTCAGAAGGGCTTGTTTAAGCAGTCACTTACAGGGCTGAATGCCTGACCCTTTATAGAAGGGCCTGTCACCAAGCAGAACAATTAGGATAAATGTCTGGAAAGCCTTTGGTTGATAAAAATCAAACCAGCCAGATAAAGCTAACTTGACTATGGAACTTGCAGTAAAAAAAACTTTGAAAGGTGAGCACGTTATACAAACAGTAAACTTAAGACTTACTTACAGAACAGTATATATAAAAGAGGTACCTCTATACCTCATTTTCCTGAGCATGCATTTTCAACCTTATGCTACCAAATCCAGGGCTGCATTCATTTTCAAACAATGAATGGAAGAAATCCTTATAAAAAAATCTATAATTAATGAATGTGCTATTTGAATAAAAACAGTGCTTGGGATTGATAATAAAATCTCATTTCAAGTGTAAACCACATTTCTGATCAAAGTTCACACTACACTGTTTTGAGAAACCCCAGACAGACAAAATGCTTGCTTCCCTGAAGGTCAGAGATGCTTATTTACTTATTTACTTGTTTGTTTACTTTTTGGCCACAACTGGCAGTGCTCAGGACTGAACCTAGGTCAGTCAGTCACATGCAAGGCAAGTATAGCTCCTTCCATAGAGATGATTACTTTTTAATAGTGAAAATGGGGAAAGGGAGCAAACCTGTATGTTCCAATACATTATGGTGGGAAGACATTTCAGAATTGGCTAGCAGAGAGAAAACACCAGGAGGACAATATTTCAAGAAATTCACACACACACACACACACACACACACACACACACACACACAAAAAAAAAAAAACCCCCCACATAATTAAAGGAAACCTCTGTCTGTGACTGGTCCAGGAGGTAACTTAAGACACAATGATTAGCTATAACCAATTTTTTTTTCTGGTCTTTGGGTCACACCCGGCAGTGCTCAGGGGACCATATGGGATGCCGGGATTCGAACCACCGACTTTCTGCATGCAAGGCAAATGCCTTACCTCCATGCTATCTCTCCAGTCCCAGCTATAACCAATTTTAATAAAAGATAATTCATATGCTATACATTGTTATCAAAAATACCTTTGGTGGAAGAGAGCAAAATATTTAACTTAAAAATTTTCATTATCTCCCATAGCCTTTGGTACTAGCCATGAGTGCTGCTGGGAAACTGTCTCCCCCCCACCCCCCAGCTCTGAAATAATGTGAAATATATCTCACAAGATAGGTTACCAATATTTTGATTTTATATTTATTTACTACTTTTTTGTGTCACACCAAAACACACACGCTCAGGGATTATTCCTGGCTCTGCATTCAGATATCACTCCTGGCAAGCTTGAGAGACTACATAGGATGCTGGGAATTGAATCTGGGTCCATTCTGGGTCAGCTGCATGCAAAGCAAACACCACCCTACCACTGTGCTATCACTCCAGCCCAGTTACCAACATTTATTTAAAAAAAAATTTTTTTTTTTGGGCCACACCTGGTGATGCTCAGGGGTTACTCCTGGCAATCCTCTCAGAAATCACTCCTGGCTTGGGGGACCATATGAGATGCTGGGATTTGAACCACCGTCCATCCTGGATTGGCTGCATGCAAGGCAAATGCCCTACTGCTGCGCTATTGCTTTGCCCCCCAGTTACCAACATTTTAATAGATCATTTATACTTAAAAAGTAATTTATAGTCCTCATTCTCTAGAGAACATTTTTGTTTTTGGGTGCTTACTCCTGGAAGGATTCAGAGGGCCATATGGGGTGCCAGAATTATTATGTCCAGGTTGGCCACATGTAAGGCAAGTACCTTTCCCCTGTACCATCTCTCTGGTCACATAATTTTTTTTTTTTTTTTTTACAAATTAACATTGGTATTTAGAGAATATAAAAAAAAGTAGACTAAGGGCCGGGTGGTGGCACTGAAGGTAAGGTGCCTGCCTTGCCTGCGCTAGTCTAGGACGAACTGCGGTTCGATCCCCCAGTTTCCCATATGGTCCCCCAAGCCAGGAGGGGCTTCTGAGTGCATAGCCAGGAGTAACCCCTGAGTGTCACCGTGTGTGGCCCAAAAGCAAAAAAAAAAGTAGACTAAAAGTCAGTTATATATTACTCAAATATATGCAGGCTTTGTTATCTGAAAGTTGTATATGTCACTCTGGATTTTAACAACTAACAGACATTTATAACTGGCCAAAAAAGTTTAAGATACTACCACATATTATGCTTGTGATAGTGATACAGGATTTTTTTTTTTTGATACAGGATTTTTTGAAACAAAGTATGTTATAAACATCCCAGACATATATATATATATTTTTTTGTTTTTTGTTTTTGGGTCACACCCGGCAGTGCTCAAGGGTTACTCCTGGCTCCATGCTCAGAAATTGCTCCTGGCAGGCACGGGGGACCATATGGGGCACCGGGATTCGAACTGATGACCTTTTGCATGAAAGGCAAACGTCTTACCTTCATGCTATCTCCTGGGCCCCCCAGACATATATTTAACATCATTTTCTAGGCAAGTTAGCAATATCTAAAATAGAAACAGCTGTTGCGACTAAACGGGGACAGTTTCAGATCAATGGTTAATGGTCACTATAAAGAGGAGTGGGGTCATGTTGCATATGTAAACATTTCTAATCATATCATGATTTGGAATTTTTATGTATAAACATTTCTGGACCCACCCTGATCCTACCCTGATCAGTGATTGGACCCTACTCTAGGGTGTGACCTGGCTTTCTGCCCCTACCCTAGGGTGGTACCTGACTCTAATGTATAAAAGAGAAGTCTTTGGAAGGCTTGGGGGCTTTTTGGGTTGGAACTGACGCTGGGTCATTGG
>PVKC010015586.1:0-21167 GCA_004027635.1 Crocidura indochinensis
AGTGGTAGAATAGCATACACTATGCTCTATCTGTGACAGTATTGTAAGCTGCAGTGTCTAAAAGAAAAATATATGAAAAGAAATAAAGAAAAAGAAAGTGCCTATCATAGAGGCATTCTGGTAAGCAGGAAGGTAGAGAGACATTGATGGAGGGAAGTGGCACTGGTGCTTGTATCAGAGTTGGGGTATTTTACACATGAAACTCAACTATGAATAGCTTTTCGTTCATTTGTTTGTTTTTGGATAAACCTTCTGAAGCTCTGGAGTTACTCCTGGCTTTGTAGTCAGGAATCACTCATGGCAATCCTTGGGCTACCCTATAGGATGTTAGTGATCGAACCCAGGTCAACTACATGCAAGGCAAGTGTCTTACTCTCGGTACTTCTTCTCAAGTCCACATGAATAACTTTTTAACTTTGTAGTTCACTGTGATTCACTAAAACTTTTTAGAAAAAAATTTAATTTAAACACCTTTTAAAGTTCTCTGGGAGATTCAAGGCTCTATCAAACCATACTTTATTTGCTTCAGAAAAAAATCCTTTCTGCCCCTTTCACAAGCAATCATCTGAGCTCTCTCAGTCACATATTTCTGAGATCATCAAGAACTGAGGTCCTTGAGGTTAAACTATCTCTTGCCCTGACCCTAGCCACACTTGTTTATTATGACACTAGGAGTTTATGATGTTAGACTTAACTTCTTCTGTTACAATAAGAGCCACTTTCAATTAAATTATTTTAATACTTCCTCTATGGCAGTCATAACTTAGTAGGTACTAACTTTACAGAATGACATCCAATGACAAAGTGATACTTTACATATTTTACATATTTGCCTGAAAGATAGCAGTTAATGGTATCTGCGTATTTCCAATCATGTCTATTGGCCTTATTTATAATTGACATTTATAACAATATGAAAAGAACAGAATTTACAAAAACAAGAATATATCACGGGTCCTTATTAAATAAAGCATGCAATAAAATGTCCAGTATGCTTGTAAATAAGACAACCTGATGAGCAATACTCACAATACCCTGTCATTTCTTAGCATGTCCTCTGATTACATTAACTTGCAAATCTTTAACTTTTGCTAAAAAAATGTGTTTAAGTGGAGGGGACATCTGAATCAGCAGGTTTCTGAGTCATCAATTAGAATTTAAATTGTATTCCATAGAGAAACAAAATTTGATCAACTATCCAATTTATTTGACTTCCAAAACCTCTTTAATTTGGTTCCAACATCAAAAATGAAGTATTTCCCACCTGAAATTTTATCTCGTGGGGCTTGTTTCTTCATTCTAATTCCACTTGATGAGGTATAAAAGGAGTTCATCTTCCCTGTCAGGATCTCCTTGACTGAGTTCATTGAAACGGTTGCCTGCAGAATCAGCATGCTAGTAAATTGATCTTTTCTTCAGTTCCGTAAATTCCATGAGATCAACAATTAGTGTATCTTATGATTCACTGAATCACCAGAAATCCCCAGAACAAGAAACTGGTTCAACTGTGAAACACGTATCTCAAGAGCCTTTTCTACTCAGAGGGGGACTTTTTCTTCCTGCTGGCTGTCTTCTGCATCCTCTGTTCCATCCCGAACCCAGGTCTTACCATTCAGGAGAGCTTTCCGGAGACGTCTCCAGAAAATATGCCGACTTATCACACTGTCTTCCCACTCCAGGTATGTGTTTCTGCTAAGAAGTCGGTACAGCTCGACCTGTTGTTTAAGCAGAGATTTTTCTATTTTCTGCAGGACAATAAAGATAATGCCAGCATGGCTGCTTAGAAATTGCCAAGTCTGAGCAATCTCATACTCAAAGATACACCATCGGCTCTGGATGAAGTGTTTAGAAACCACAACGATAACCTTCCTGCTTTTATGGAAACCTTCCTGGATGATGTTGACAGCAATGGCCACACCAGGTATAAAGTCTCTGTAGTGAAGGCAGAGCTGAAAGGGAGGTACCCCCTCCTCCAAATTTTTCACCAATTCATTCCTTACCCAGTCCTCATCCTGGCTCGAATAGATAACAAAGGCATCATACACACTTTCGCCTCTGTTATAGGTTTTGCAGCCGGCGAAGAGCATCAGGTGGAAATAGAACTTATAGATGAGAACTGAGACCACCACTATTACAAGTACAGTGACAACCAACACAATGATGAGAGCGTGGGTCATGTGACAGGTTGCATTTCTGAATTTCAGCACAGGCATGCCCTGCATGTCGAAAGGAGATGTGCACAGTATCTGATCAGCATTCACCAAGAGTTTTCTCTGATCCTTGAACCACTCCAGGAAAGTCTGATGTTCGCAGCTACAAGCAAAGTCATTCCGAGTGAGATTTAAGAAAGTAAGATTACTTGGAAAGGGCTTCAGTTCTTGTTGTTTGGAGGCCACTATCCGATTAAAACTGTAGTCTAGAACCCGGAGGGCACTGAGAGGTTTATAAGGAAGTGTGTCGAGAAATAAGAGGTTGTTCCCACTCAGATTTAGCCACTGGAGTCTAGGGACTGAATCAAATGCCCTTGGAGATACTTGTTCCAGTTGACAGTTAGAAATATCCAGAAAAGTTAAATTAGCCAGTCCCATAAAAATATTTGGAAGGATGTTGTTTAGAAAAGAATTGCCAGCCATTTTTAACACTTGGAGACTGGCCAAACCATTAAAGATGCCATGGAAAGCAACTTGGATTTGAGTATAGGAAATGTCAAGGTAAGTGAGGTTTGTAAGTAAAAAGAATATTGGGAAATCATTAGTCTGTTTCAAATTAGAATGCTGGAAGTCAAGATATTCTAGTTGCTCTAAGCCCATAAAGTTGGAGCTCATGGAAATAAGGCCATTGAAGCTCAGGTCTAAATACTTCAGTCTGCTTGCCCCAAACTGCTGCTGAGAACAGCAATGCCCGAAGTTGATGCCATTTTTGCTGAGGTCAAGATATTCGAGATTTGGTAGTTCAACATTAGGAAACATAAACTTACCGCTATTGAAATTAAAGACTAGCTTTTTGAGAGACGTGAGCCTTAATTCAGGAAATTCTTCAAATCTACAATGAATGAATTTTAATTGTTGCCACCTGAAATCTTTAGGAAGATTTTTGAGTTTACCAAGATTCAGACTCGCTAGAGATATGGCAGAAGCATTTTCCAAATAATTAAATATTTCAGCAATCTCTTCTGAACCACCTCTTAAGTATACAATTCGAACTTCCCTAAAGGTCAAATTATGCAACCCCTCCAATACAGACATATCAAAATCATCTATCATCCTTTCATTTCTAAATTCTCCCAAAACCAAGCTATCAACTTGTAAGCCAGCCAGACCTTGAATACAGGATTTTGTGATACTGTTACTTCTAAAATTACTTCTGAAAATCAATTCACGGAGTTTAATTTCTTTAAAGGCACCTGGTTGTATAAAGTCTAAAACGTTCCTGGACACATCCAAAGAGAGTTTGGGTAGGGGTGTTTGATGTAGAACTTTTAAGTCGTTATGATAAATATTTTGGATCCTGTTATTGGATAGATCCAAGTTCTCCAGGTTGGGAAGATTAGAAAAATAATCTGGTAATTTGAAGGAATGGATGAAATTATGAGCCACATTCAGCTCTTTCAAGGTTCTGAGATGTCTGATGGGAAAGTCTTCTAGATATTCTAGTTTGATCTCCACAGCCACCAGCTTCTGTAAGTTTGATAGTCCAGAAAAGGCTCCAGGGGCTAAATTCTGGATGGGATTTCCTGTCAGTATCAATGCAGAGAGATGGTATAGGCCTTCATAAGCATCATCTTCAATGATGTGAATTTCACAACTACCAAGAAAAGAGAAATTCGTTGTAAAGTACTTATATTAAATAAAATTACACATGGAATATCAATACTACCTAGCTCTTAACACAGATGTTACATGTTATATGTGTATATATATATAGTCTCCCGGGCTCATTAGGAGTAATTCTTGAGCACAAAGTCAAGAATATCCCTTAGAACTGCCAGATATGATGCCCCCCAAATTGCAGGTACATTTAGGGTTTGTGAGTTTATGAAGTTATTAATATACAACAATTAGATTTTTATAAGCTGTATTCAAAGTTAAGTCAACAAGTAACACCAATGAGTTTTGTGGAAGTGTGTAAATACAATTTATTTCAAGAGTGGTGACTACAGGCAAGCGGTCAAAGCAAATGTCTCTCAGAAAGCACTTATTGAAATATTAAAATTGAGCAAGAACTGACCAGAAAAGGAATTGAGAGCAATGATAGAGACAAAAGTTTCCAGACAGGTGGCAACCCTGGTGCATAGAGGAATCAAGAGAAATAATTTACATGTCTAGAATACAGAGAGACAAGCAAGGTTGTTTGGATTCTTGTGACTGGAAATGAGATATCATTGTGAAGAAGGAAAATGACAAGGTAAAATCTTTCAAACTAGAAAATAGTTTCACATTTTACCCCAAGAATATTGAACACATGTTACTACAATATCAATAGAGGTGTCTTAAAAGAAAGATTCTTATCTGATCAATAGTGAACTAATGATACATTCTGGATCATTCCCTAAGTGCACAGTGGTTAAACTTTGCAAAGGTGTCCTTTCTGAGTGTATCCTGAACAAAAGTTATGATGTTTACCAAATACACTATAGGGTACTCAGAGATAACACAAACATTTTAGCTCAAATTTTGTTAAATTTGTTATAATTGCATATAGTTTATGGGTAAATAATATTATTCCTATCTTAGGTTTACAATTCAAAATCACAATCAAGTAACATTTGTTAACTGCCTGAGATGAATCCCGTAACATGCTACTAAACATTTTAATATGGTAGTTTTATTTTTTCAAGTGATAGCCTTCTCTTCTTCCTCCTGCACTCCCAAGCAGTACTCAGGAATTCTGGGGGTTGCTCCTGGCTATAGTCAGCAAACTGGGCCAGACCACTTAACAAAGCAAAATGGAATACTGTGCTGTTCTATACATTTAGTACATTTCTAAGAGCTACCAAGGCCATACCTGTCAGCTACCAGAGATATTAATTATTGAGATTGTATTTTATGTGTCAAAATCTCATTTCCTAGAAAATTTTAGAACATATTACAAGAAGTCAATACATTTGGAGATGTAAGAGTTTCAGTCCATTTTCCCTCCTAATTTAAAATAAAACTCCCAAATATAATTTTCACTATTTTTTGTTTTATTTTGTTTTTTTTTAGTTTTTGGGGTCACACCAGGCAGCACTCAGGGGTTACTCCTGGCTCCATGCTTGGGGGATCATATGGGATGCCGGGATTTGAACCTATGACCTTTTGCATGAAAGGCAAATGCCGTACCTCCATGCTATCTCTTCACTCCCCCACCCACCATTTTTAGTTAATTTTCTTCTAGTTTATATTCCATGTTCTACTCTGTATTTCATAGAAGACAGTGGAATCTAGAGAAGGGAAATAGTTGGCTCAAAGTCATAGAGCTAAGAAATATTTTGAATTAGTAGGTAAGCAAAGGGGAATGAGATTCTACCAGTCAGGTTTTCTAGCTCGAACATTAAATTATAAAGCCATGGGGCCCGGGAGATAGCATGGAGGTAAGGCATTTGCCTTTCATGCAAAAGGTGATCAGTTTGAATCCCGGTGCCCCATATGGTCCCCCGTGCCTACCAGGAGCAATTTCTGAGCATGGAGCCAGGAGTAACCCCTGAGCACTGCCCGTGTGACCCAAAAACCAAAAAAAAAATATTATGAAGCCATAAATATCTTACCATATGCAATTGTAAAAGCTCATTAATTACCTGGATAAATCTAGCACCTGTAACTCTGGGAAGTTGGAGAAACTATGACTTCTTAAACGCTTTATGGGATTAAAACTCAGGTCCAATTTCTTGGTTGAACTTGGGATGTTCTCAGGGATTCTGTAAAGATCCCTCTTCATGCAATCATAAGTGATATTAGGAACCACCTGAAATGAGAATATATTAAATGCAGTATCATATTTATGTACCTGCGCAGACTGTTTTGCCAACCTACTTCTACTTGACCAGAGTCTAGTAAAGTATTATACACAGTACAATCATTCTTTCTTTTAATTTATTATAATGTAGCTAAGCAGCATGATATGATAGTGTTAATTTTTGATATATTTACTAAACTTTCAGCATCATCACCAAAATGTCCTACATCATCCACTTCTGTCTTTAGGTCACATCATAATCTTCTTTCTTTCATTCATCCATCCTTTCATCCACTCATTCATATATCCATTCATGGAGCATGTCACTGAATACTTTAAAAAAACTCAAATATTTGTCATTGAAAAAAACTACTTCACTTAACATTATCACTGATACCACCAGTCTATGATAAAGAAATTTATGAGAAACAATGAATTCCAAAAGTTGGAGAGTCCAGAAATTCTCCATTTCAACCCTGTTCTTGTGTGCGATTTAGGACAATTTAGTGTGGGGCATTTGTTCTGAGTACCCACCCATCACAAGCCTTGATGAAACTGCTAATCAAGATCCTGAGTTCTCAAGGTGACAGCCCACATGTTGTCAATTATGTTTTCTTAGCCTTGACTCTGTTCCTTTGAGTTGGGTCATGCAGAAAGACAGCTGGGGAGGAAGGTTTAAAGTCCTAATAGTGCATGGACTCCTAGGAGTGGTGGTAGTTTAGAATTTATCAGTGGTAGATGATAGAAAATAGGTTCAGAATTTTATTTCTGGCTTCTTGTACTTCCATGAATTAGTTCCCAAATTGTTGTAAGTCTTGTTCTCTAACACCCTCTTTGCTCTTTAAATTCTCTGATTTTTTTTTCAACAAAATTTCTTGATTAAACTAGATAAAGCTGTGTGGTGGTTTTTTTTCGTTTGTTTGTTTTCAAAATCAAAAGAATTTTTAAAATAATTAAATCATACCATACAGTTTGAGATATTATCTAAAAATTATTGCAGTGTAAATAATCAGCTCATATATTATTTACTCTTTGTTATTATTAATCCCATGCCACATACACTCCTATTATTCATAACCTAGACACTTCAATTCAATCTTCAAGAAAATATATTTTAAAAGAATACAGACAGTGAGATAGAATAAAAACATAAAGTCTCCCTGGTCAAGCTCTTTATTGTCTTTGCATGTCTACTTAATTGTTACCCTTGATGTAATTTTCAGAAATGTACTATCTTATAAAGGATGATATACTGTTTTTTTATTATTCATTTTTGTCCTTCACAGATTTACTTAACATTAGGTTGTCAATTAAATTTTCATCTCCAACACTCAGAATTTTGTCAAATAATAAGATTTAAGTATATTTGTTCAATAATTAGATGTATAACTAAATGAGTAGATATTAGTTTGAATCATTTTATAGGTATTGCCTGCTAGGTGATTTGAGCAGCAAGAGACAAATATGATGTGATATTGAAATCCAACTTTAATGATCTCTCAAACTAGATCCGTAGATTAGGGAACAAAACAATATCCTTTAAGGATACCCATGAAATTCTTCAAAGAAGTGTACCAAACACTCCTGAAATTCATTTGGAACAATAAACACCCATGAATAGCTAAAGCAACTCGTAGAATAAAGAAGATTGTGGGCACCAATTTCCATAACTTTAAGTTGCACTACAAAGAAATAGTCATTAAAGCAGCATGGTTTTGGAATAAAGACAGTGGATGTAAAAAATAAAAAAGACAGCAGATGCTCAGAACAATGGAATATACTTGAGTATTCAGCGAATGACTCTCAGATATGTAATCAATTAATCTTTGATAAAGAGGCAAGAAATGCAAAATAGAACAAGGAAAGCCTCTTTAACAAGTGATGCTGGGGAAACTGGTCAGCCACATTCAAAAAATCGAACTTGTACCTCCATCTAACTCTATGCACAAAGGTCAAATTCAAATGGATTAAAGACCTTGATATCAGTCCCTGAACCATAAGGTATATAGAACACGTAGTTAAAACACACCACGACATTGAGACTAAAGTCATCTTCAAGGATGAAACATCACTCTCCAAACAAGTGGAAGTAGAGATAAATTGATGAGACTATATTAAGCTGAGAAGCTTCTGCACTCAAAGGAAATAGAGAGGAGAATACAAAGGTCACACACAGAATGAGAGAAACTATTCTAATACCCATCAGATAAGGGACTAATATCTAAAATATACAAGGTACTGATAGAACTTAACAAGAAAAAATATCTACCCTCATCAAAAGTAGAAAGAAGAAATAAATGGACACTTCATCGAAGAAAAAATACAAATGGCCAAAGGCACATTAAATAATCCTCCACATTACTAGTCATCAAGGAGCTATATATCAAAACAACTATGAGGTGCTATTTCACACCACAGAGACTGTCACACATCACAAAGATTAAACAATCAGTACTGATGGTGATGTGAAGACAAAGGAACTCTCATTCACTGCTGGTGGGAATTCCATCTAGTCCAGCCTTTATGGAAAACAATATGGAGATTCTTCAAAAAACAGAATATACCCTAGTAACAAAAACACAATACAAAAATGCCTTCTACACATCCATGTTCATTGTGGTGCTATTTATAATAGCCAGAATCTGTAAACAACACAGATGCCCGACAACAAATGAGTTGTGGTACAAATATGTGGTACACATATACATACAATGGAATACTATGCAGCTGTCAGGAAAAATTAAGTTATGAAATTCTCCTATACATGGAAACTATTATGCTGAGTGAAATAAGTCAGAGGGTGAGATAAAATAGAATATTCTCACTCACCTATATAACTTAAGAAAAATAAAAGACAGTATGGTAATAATACCCAGAGACAATAGAGATGAGGACTGAAAGGACCTGCCCATAGTATGAAGCTTATGACAAAGAGTGATGTGTTCAGTTAGA
This sequence comes from Crocidura indochinensis, assembly GCA_004027635.1. Taxonomy (NCBI): domain Eukaryota; kingdom Metazoa; phylum Chordata; class Mammalia; order Eulipotyphla; family Soricidae; genus Crocidura; species Crocidura indochinensis. Next base: position 8,887 of record PVKC010015586.1, read on the forward strand.
GAAACAACTACACTGGCAACTATCATGACAATGTCAATGAGTGAGAGAAGTAGAATGCCTGTCTAGAATACAGAGAGGCAGGAGTGAGGAAAAAGGGAGATGGGAGCACTGGTGGTGGGAATATTTCACTGGGGAAGAGAGGGTGGTACCCTCTTTTGTAACTGAAACCCAAGTACAAACATGTTTGTAATCATGGTGCCTAAATGAAGATATTAAATAATTAAAGAGAACTACATTCCACCTTATAAACCACTCATGGAAGAATGTCCTCTGGTGCAGTAAAGATAGAGATTAATTGTGGATTCAAAGATCATTCACTACTTTTGAGGCAGAGGGGTTTCAAGGAAGTTCTTGAGGAATGAGTAAAACTTGAATGCATCGGACAAAATGAAAAGAGAAAATGGGCTGAATTTAAAAGGGTGAAAAAGTAATTCAGATGAAGGATTGTATGCTGGGAATTGTAAACTCCAAACAAGAATGGTAGCATATTCCTCTAAGAATGACCTCATATTTTTCCTGTGACACTACATTTAATCATAAGTTTCAAGTCCAAGGCCATGAGTTCAGTTCCTGGCACTGCATGACTTCCCTAAGCTAAAAACAGTTAGCGGTAAATTAACAAAAAGCGTTTTATAGTCTCTTTATTGAAGCACTATGGTTACAAGATGGTAAATTAAATTACTTTTAATTTTTCTAGAGAAAAATTAAACTACATGTTAAACGTAAACTTATATTAATTCAGCTAACATTAAATTGAATCAATTAGTTAAAAACACGATTTGAATAGTTACTTGTCACCTAATCCACCTGACAGTATCATTGGACAGCATTGTCCTACTTAGAAAACATTCCAGCTAGAAGAATTACTCTACAGGTCGATGAAAGATCATGTAGCAGAAAATCTCATGATCAGAACTAACAGTTTTATTGTTGTTGTTGTTGCTGTTGTTGTTTGGGGCAGAACAGTTAGTGCTTCTCAGGGTTAAGCTGCTGATTCTATGCTTAGGGATCACTCCTGGTGGTGCCCAGAGAATGATCTGTCATGCTACAGAATTAACCTGGGTTTGACCATGTGTGAAAACAGCATATTAATTCCTTTATTATTTCTCCAATTCCTAATATTAGCTCATAAAAGAGTAAATATTGTTATAATAGGGTCCCAAGAAAAACAACGCAGAAACAACCAGTAAACATATGCAACATGAATTTTAAGTATAGAACCTAAGAATAACTTCTTAATAACCATCTACTGATCTTTTTTTCTGTATACAAATAATTTTATTTTATACTTGTTTTCTTACAACTATCGGCATGCAAGCACTAAATTGTAAATTAATTCAGTGTCCTTGAAGATCTCAATTTCAGTTTCAGTACATTCAGGATATTTTCATGAAGAAAGTATAGGTAATGCAAAGCTCACCAAGAGCCAAAGCCAATGAAACAATTGGCTTATGAATGGGGATAACTAATAGAACAGCAGGACAGGCTTTGGAAAATTAGGTGCAAATGGTAAGCCAAGAGTGAGTGTCATTGTGTCTCCAAAGTAAACCTGTCTGTATGATCTATCTCCATTCACCTAGCAGCAAGAGAGACACCAGGAGAGATATGAGGGATAAGAGTAGGTAAACAACAAACAGAGGTGTAGGCAGAAAAATAAGAGACCAGAGAACGTTTTAAAAACAAATTTTTGTTAAATATTAAGCCGTTTTCCTCCAAGTACTCAGGTTCAATACTCTCACTGGAAGTTTATAACTTAAGTTTTGGATCCTGCCAACTCCTTAATTCCAAAATACATCTCAGCTCTACCAAAAATGTTCAGAGTAATTGTGAAGCCTTTGAAAAAGAGGAAAGAAAGAGAGAAAGAAAGAAAGAAAGAAAGAAAGAAAGAAAGAAAGAAAGAAAGAAAGAAAGAAAGAAAGAAAGAAAGAAAGAAAGAAAGAAAGAAAGAAAGAAAGAAAGAAAGAAAGAAAGAAAGAAAGAAAGAAAGAAAGAGAGAAAGAAAGAAAGAAAGAAAGAAAGAGAGAGAGAGAAAGAAAGAAAGAAAGAAGGAAAGAAAGAGAGAGAAAGAAAGAAAGAAAGAAAGAGAGAGAAAGAAAGAAAGAAAGAAAGAAAAAATAAAGAGAAAGAAAGAAAAAGATAAAGGAGAGAAAGAAAGAAAAAGAGATAAAATGAAAAAAAAAGTCCATCATGAATGAGTATCCTAACTTCTTAGCTTTACAGAAAGATACTATTGCTTGAGATGACTTTTACAAATGTCTCTTTTTCTTCCTTCTTTTTTTCTCTCAGTCTCTTTTCCGATTTCTCCCATCTCTCCATTTATTTTTCAATCTTGATTCTTTTCACCTTTGGACAAAATAATATGCCTAGATTCAAAAGTCTGAAATCCACTTAGAAAGCTCATTATTATATTAGGAGACAGGAAGCCATCTTTTCATGAGATGAAAAAGGGACCAAGTGACAGCTTGAAACCAAGGAACAATTAAGCAACCTTCTTACAGCAACGTCTACTGAGAAGCATGCTTTTATGACTCTTTAAGAATTGGGGAAACAAATTTGGGGAACTCAGCGACACCTTCTAGATCACATAGCCTAAAAGCCCAAAGACCGTTTAAACAGGTCTCTCTGATCTAAAGACGTTACAAGAAAACAGAGCAGGATTTTAATGGATCATATTTATGTCCTGTTATGGATTTCTTTACTTCAAGGACTTCTCAAGCCATAATGATTGACCCTCCCTGTTTTTTTTTTTTTTTCCTTCCTTTTGCAAAATCTAGCCAGAGTCCTCCGTGGAAAGTTCTAGGGAGAAAACAATTTCAGAAGGCAAAATTGATAGGAGATAAGTTACCCGGCCCACATACCTGCATACAAGGATCCCAGCTTTCAGATCTCAGGCAGAAGAGAAACGCCATGGCTGGGATCAGAGTCCCAGCCACGCGTGAGAGGGGCATCATCCTGGCATTTTCTGTGGCCAGAAGTGTCCAACCTGGCACGCTGCAACCACCTGCTTCCCTTAACTGCCCACAAGGGCAGCCTGATAACAAATCTCTGTGGTGCTCTCTGCCCAGCTCAGTGTCCCACTGCAATGAGTGTATTCAAAACAGCATTGGGTTAAGAGGCAGGAGGAAGTGAAAGTGGCAAACTTAGCATTCTGGACTTTTGTTTCTTTAGTATCTATCTCCCCTGTATGCCGGAAGGGAAGTTAGAAAAAGAAGAAGACAGTGTCTGTGCACCCAGGGGCTGGAGTAACAACAGCAAGAGGAAGCTGGCAGTTATCCCAGGAAGTCATCTGACTTCAGGGTCAACACGTTTAGGAAAGACATCAGATTAGTCACATGACCAGGGAAAAATACCTTAAACCTTATCTTGACAAATCTGTTTTGATCAGTGGAAATTTTTAACCTAGATGAATTTGCCAGGTCTTCCATCATGTAAAAGACCAGATGGAGTGACTAAGTGACATAAATGTGTTTCTTCATGGTTAGAGAACAAGCTGGAAGCTGAATCATTTCTGCTGAGCTCTAGTCTTGGCTCTTATAAGCCATATTATCCTGCTTTCCTTAAAAATGCTGTTTATTCTGGTTGTGTGACTCCATGAAAGGACATCAGTCACCTGAGAATTGGAGTTATTTAATTTAATGGCAACATAGTAATGGAATGACCTTATGGAGAGACCTTTAACACCTAATGCAGTTGGTGTGAGGGCGTAATTTAGAGCAACGGATCAACAATATAATATCTTGTGCATAAACTCTTGATGGAGCTGATTGAAGATAAAGTTTCAGGAAATAGCATTTGGAAAGTACAAGAAGACGGAGATGAATTTGGGATGAAGAATCAGATCATACAAAAATTAATATTCAGCTTGGTTATCTAGAGCCCTGTCCAACTGGTTATGTCATTTACATTACTGATTGAACTCTGCCAATATGTAAAATATAGATTTTAATACTGAAAGAGGATATATTATGCAATGCATTTTTAAAATAGGGGAAAGTGGTCGAATAATAAAACCACTATGCTTTAGAGAATTTGTCATATTGCCTCCAGGCCAGGGACAAGGCAAAGTCCAAAGTTTCCTGACTAGATTCCAACTCAGCCCAAAATCCCACTGTTAATATGCATTTTTCACCTCTTCGTAACTCACTGACATCCTAACTCTGGTCATATATCCACAATACAGAAATAATGTCTCCAGAAGGCAAAAGTTTCAACGAGAAAGCTATACATAACCCTACCACAATTAGTAAGTTATGACATGTTTGTAATCATGAGGCTTAAATAAAGACATTTTTAAAAATAAATAAATAAAAGTCACCAACATATAAAAATTTCTGACTCTGTGGTACAGAAAATCAAACTTCTCAGCACACAAATTACTATCATTATATTAAGCACTCTCACCACTACTCCTGAAGCTTGTGGTCACGTGACAGACCTACTCAACAAAGTACATGCTACTCACAGTTATTCTTCCTGTCATTCTGTGAAGACTGGAAGAGAAGTCAGTGAGCTGTCTCCATCTTAATTTCTCAGTACTTACCAGGGACCTTAACTATGAAGATTCACTCTCAGCGCATTAAGAACACTAGAGAATTCATGGAAAAAATAGACCATGAAGTTTAGTGAGCAAAATCAGTTTCACCAAAGACATAAATAACACATAAAAAAAAAATTCAGACAATGGCTTTGGTGGTAATCCGGTGAGGACATTTCATTAGTTTGAGAAATGATAGCACAGGTAGTCAGCAAAACAAAAATAAAAGTATGAGGATCAAAATAAAAAATAAAATTATTACTATCAGAAATGACCGGGACTGGTGAAATGGAGCTAGAGGTAAGGTGTCTGCCTTGCAAGCACTAGCCAAGGAAGGACTGCAGTTCGATCCCCTGGAGTCCCATATGCCCTCCCCAAGCCAGAGGCGATTTCTGAGTGCTTAGCCAGGGGTAACCCCTGAGCATCAAATGGTGTGGCCCAAAAACCTAATAAAATAAAATAAAATAAAATGACAGCAATGCACAACATCGTAGGAGATTTTTAAAAAGTCAATTTCTCTGAATAACAGAAAAACATAAGCTCATCAAAATATTGAAGAGCCCCAAGATAAACCACTAAGATAAACCTCAAGATAAACCACTAAGCCCCAAGAGCAAGCCACTAGGAAGGAGCAGAAGGTTGAAAACAGCTTAAAAGGAAATAAACAACATTTCAGAAAAGTACATGATAAATTTAAGAAGAATATATTAAGTATTGGAGTCCCAGAAGAACAAGAAGGCAAATGTGTTGTAAAAATCCGCTTTACAGGGCCGGGCGGTGGCGCTGGAGGTAAGGTGCCTGTGCTAACCTAGGATGAACCGCGGTTCGATCCCCCGGTTCCCCATATGATCCCCCGTGCCTGCCAGGAGCGACTTCTGAGCGAATAGCCAGGAGTAACCCTGAGCGTCACCGGGTGTGGCCCAAAAAACAAAAAACAAAAAAATCCTCTTTACAATAGTAAAGAGGAATCATTGTTTAAAACTTCCCAGAGATGTGGTTTATAGGCACCAAGATCCAAGAAATCCAGAAGGTCCCAATGAAAATAGACCCAATAAGGAAGATTCCATGATACATTACACTCAAAAAGATAAAGACAGAACATTCAAAGCAGCAAAATAAAAAAAAATAATAAAGGAGTTGATATATAGAGGAAAGCCTTATATATATAAAGCCTTATATATAGCAAAACTATCAAGTGAAACTCTCTGGGCCAGAAGAATATGAAAGGATATAATACAAAACTCAACCAGATTAAAACCTCAGCAAAAAGATTCTATCCATCTAGGTTATCATCCATATTTTCAAGAACTATACAGAGCTTTATGTACAGACAAAAATGAAGTACATAGAACATGATATAAGAAAGTCAGTATTGGGGCCGGAGCAATAGCACAGCAGTAGGGAGTTTGCCTTACATGTGGCTGACCCAGGACGGACCTCAATTCAATCCCCAGCATCCCATATGGTCCCCTAAACCAGGAGCTATGTTTGAGTGCAGAGCCAGGAGTAACCCCTGAGCATCACCAGGTATGGCCCAAAAAACAAACAAACAAAAAAGTCAGTTTCTCTGAAGAATAGAATATAAGTTAATCATAATTTTCAACTCAGCACTATTCACAATATCCCAAATCTAGAAGCAACTAAAGTGTCCAAGAACAGAGAAATTTATAAGGAAATCATTAGAAATTTTTTTCTATGGCAACCATTAGGAAAATAAAATGAAATCATGAAATTTGCTGATGGACATGATAAGTATCATGCTAAGTGAAATGAATCAAAGGGAGGACAGATATATAGTCATTGCTCTTATTTGTGAAATATAAAAAAATATTTTTTGAGAAACCCAAAGACATAGAAAGACAAAGAAAGCTGGACTGGTCTTTTTGTGGAAAAACTTGCCTCAATGGGGAAGATCAGTTAGGACCAAGAAGGGAACCATATGACAATCATAAAGAAAAGTGAACACTCTGGTGAAGTAGTGAATACTGAAAGGAGGCAATGTGATACTCATGTTATCCTTTCAATAACATCATTGCAAACCACAGTGTTTTCCTAAAAGAAAAAAGAAAACAGTGTCTGCCATAAAGGTAGGCTGAGGGACTGGCAGGATATTAGGGACATAGGTGTAGAAAAATGAAAACTGATAAAAAAAAGGATGGGTGCTTGCACATTGTACAACTGAAACAGTCATGAAAAACCATTTAGTTTTGTGTTTCCTGGTGTCCAATAAAATATGTTAATTTTAAAAATCTCTAAGCTTCCATTTCTATATCTCAAATGGTTGTTTGGGTTTATAGATAAATAAGTATTTTCTGAGATGAATAAAGAGAATGTGAGTTACTGTTAAATGAAAACATAATTCAAAATGGAAATATCACTAATATTACATCCTAGATATTTTCAGGAAGATGGCCTAGAGGGTCTTCAAAAGCGACACTTGAAATCCTTCTGTCAGAGACCATACAAAGGGGCAACGGAGCTCAAACTCTTGTACCCTTTTTCAGTACAGCTATAAAATTAAACTAAAAGTCACTTTCATGTCAAAACTTTGCTTAGAGAATTACAGATACAAGCCACTTTTTGAAAGCTCATTTCCAACAATGAGCTTCCCATTTATACGGCTTCACTTTTGCAAGAGACTAACATTTCATACTTATTTTCACAACCCTGAAGAAAAATGAAGAGGATTGTCACTTTTACAGTGAAAACAGCATTTAGCCTTTGTTTTGCAGCAACTGTTATTGAAGCAGGCATGCTCCGAACAATACGTGTGACTCTGGCCCATCTCCTTCCCCCAGAACTCCTTTATGTAGGCTGTGTACTTATTATATCATTCTGTTCTCAATGGGAATGTTCTTTTAGTTTTTTTCGTGTTACTGTTATTAGGTCTTATATTATTGTGCATGATTGAATAGGTTATTTGTGAGGCCTTGTAAAGCTCACACATTTTTTTCATATAAATAAATGACAATCGCTTCTTTGCTTTGTGCCATTTCTACTTGCCAAAGGTTTTGTAAGAATGTTCGACATGGGATAGAAAGGAAACCTAAAACTGAGACTAGATAGCAGAGAAGTTGATTCCCTGGAAAGAAACTATATTTCATTTTCACATAGATCTCCAAGATTAACTCTTGTTGACTTTCTCATTTCAAGTGTGTACTCATTTTCTTTTCTTTTTTTGTTTGTTTTTGTTTGTTTGTTTGTTTTTGTTTTTGAGCCATATCCAGCGGTGTTCAGGGGCTACACCTGGCTCTGCACTAAGAAATGGCTCCTGGAAGACTTGGAAGACCATATGGGATTTCAGAGATCGAACCCATGTCCATCCTGGATCAGCCACTTGCAAGGCAAACACCCTACCACTGTGCTACCACTACTGCCCACTCATTTTCCCTTAATTTTGAGGCTTTAGCAAATTGGACTTTGCTTACAAAAGGTAGATGGCTTCTTCCAGGCCTTCTCTATCCCTCAGAGGAAGAAAGATATTTCTCAGAATGTGTCTTTCATATTGCCAACTAACCATCCCGAAATCATGGGATTAATCCCTTCTGCTTGCACTATATTGGAAACAGCTTTCTGTCTTAAAAGCATTAGATATCAAGGTATCATAAAACTAGAAATAGTCTATGATCAAACCTACTAGCATCATTCATCATAGGTAGCCCTAATCCTGCATACTACTTGGGATATTATTTGCTCCTTCTGACACCAAATAAGTACTGGTACTTCTCCAAAATGACCGTACAAGTGGACATCAGGTGTGAATGATTATGGAATCTATGGATCTGTGCCACCTACCACACAGGGAGTCACTGAAGTTCTAAATCTTCCAGATATTTCCTGAGTGACAAAGTTGGGTGGAAGAGAGAGATAAATGTCCTTGTTGAGCATGCCCCCTCACTGCTCCCCACTTCACATAAGTCATGCAGAAGCCTCCACTGGCAAGAAAACAAATGATGCTCTCGATGGCAAGTGTCTTCAAAACTATTGGCCTCATGACATTTGACTAATAACACCTACCTTTTAAAATAATATATTCTGGGGCTGGAGAGGTGGTACAGCGGTAGGGCATTTTTCTTGCAAGTGGCTGACCTAGGACAAACCAAGTTCGATCCCTTGGCGTCTCATATGGTCCCCCAAGTCAGGAGCGATTTCTAAGTGCAGAGCCAAGAGTAACCCCTGGGAGTCACACCAAGTGTGGCTCTAAAAACAAATAAATAAATAAATATTCTATCAACATGCATCTTAAAAATCATTCTATAATTTTAGTATTCTTTTCTATTAACATGTCCATTGTGACTGAGTATGTCATGTAACCTATGTATGTACATACAATATGGGCCATTGAGAGTTCAAACTTGTCTCCTCCATGGTCTTATTTCTACTAATCAAGTAGTCAAAATGATCTTCAAAAAATACAAATTAGATCAAGCAATATCAATTTTGAATCAATTTGGAGGCTATATTGCTTGATCCTAACATCATTATTTTTATTATTCATAAAAGTTCATAGTTATTGCGGCCAGAGTGGTAGCACAAGCAGTAGAGCATTTGCCTTGCATGCTCTAACCTAGGACGGACCTTGGTTCAAACTTCTGGCATTCCATATTGTCCCCCAAGCCAGGAATGTTTTCTGAGTGCATAGCCAGGAGTAACCCCTGAGCATCACTGGGTGTGGCCCCAAAAAACAAAAAACAAACAAAAAAAAGTTCATACTTATTACGTATAAAAAAGTATATTTTGTTAAAGAAAGGAAAAAAATTTAAAAAGTATATTTTGATGTATAGAGTTAAGTAAAATACCTTAGTAAAATTAATTTTACATGCTATTTTATATTTTACTGTGATATAAAATAATATAATATATAATATAATATAAGAACTTAAAATTAATGAAGGGGAAAATAAAAAAATAAATCCTAAAATAATAAAATTCATATAAAAGAAAATATGAGAAATGTTTACTTCTCAATATTATAAAAATATGCTTATGTGGTTGAATAAGCCTGGAAAACAATACTATCAAACTTCTTTTTGAAACCACTTAAATAGTGTTATTGTTTTTAATTTTCTTTATTTAAGGACTGTGGTTACAAGGTTGTTCATATTTGATTTTATTTTCTGTAGAATACGTTGTTCATGATTGAATTACAGTCATACAATGCATAGCAACCTTCACCAGTGTACATTTCCTGCCACCTATGCCAACATTTTTCCTTTCCCTCTTCCTCCCCTACCTATTCAAAGGACAAGCATATTATTTCATCTCTCTCTCTCACTCACACTCTCCCTTTTCTTTTCTTTGGTTTGCACTACAGTTAATGAAGGGGTTTGCCAAATTTCTTGACCAGGCAACAACAACAACAACAACAGCACACACACATACACACACACACACAAACACACACACATACACCTCTAAGAAAAGCAGACATTTGTGTTCAGACATAACTTAATCCCATTACCAGTACATAGCACTTGGTTTAATAGAGTAATATAAGCATGTAAAGATACAAATGCCTCCTTTTTTCACTACTAGATAGAAAATCCCTTGATGAAAATGAAGCTAATATGAAGGTCTAAGGAAATTATCTAAGTTAGGCTTTAGGAGATGTTGATAAAAAGTATCTGATGGTAGAGTTCCTGGAAAGTAATTTATGGACTAGAGAATCATGGCCTATCTGGCAAAATACTTCCATTTTATGAAATACACATACATACAGCTCCCTTCTGACCTTAAGCATAGAGAGACACTTCTGGGTACCTCTTCTAAAGGAAGCTTAACCAAACTTTTATGCCTGTGGGGATTAAATAGATGCAGGTAATAGCACCAATGACTATAATAAAAACTTTGGATAATGATAACAATTATTTTTATTTACATTTCAAAAGTCCTTAAATATAAATTTAAAATTCTTAATTTTAGGGGCCCGGGAGATAGCATGGAGGTAAGGCGTTTGCCTTTCATGCAAAAGGTCATCGGTTCGAATCCCGGTGCCCCATATGGTCCCCCGTGCCTGCCAGGGGCAATTTCTGAGCATGGAGCCAGGAGTAACCCCTGAGCACTGCCGGGTGTGACCCCCCCCAAAAAATTCTTAATTTTATGTTTTTAATTTTTTTATACATAAACAATGTTTCTATAGTGTTTATGACTCTCACCCCCATGCCTAGTTGGAGCCTGAGGAGGAAGAGATTAATAGTTTTTATATAAGTAGAATATGTAGTAGATTTTACAATATATAATCTATCTTTTCTTGATTTTTGGTCATCAAGAAGCTTCTCTTTGAAAACAAAAAGGAGAAACTAAAAAGTAGCATCTGCCCTGTTTTTCAGAAGACAATCTTCTGGCAAAATATTTGAGCCTGATGCAAACTTGTAACAGATACACAGATAGCAATATGACATATAACCATGGACTCCACATGCGTGCGTAATCTGAAATGCACACCAAGAAAGGGATAAGCAATGAGTATTTAAAATAAATAGCAATATTGTGAAATTGTAATTAAAGTTGAAAATGCAGAGGGGGTAAAAAAAAAAAAAGAAAGGGATAAGGACATGAGTTAACTTGTATTTGTCACCCACCTGATCACATACACGACTTGTTCTCTTTTCCATTTTCATTTTCTCTGATCACCCAGATTAGAGAACCCAGGGATTTGGTGAAGACCAGATGAGAAAATAATGACTACCTTTGCAACACGAATTTCTACACATGGGACACTAAAAATTATCTCATTGTTGTGCATTTGCAGTTCCAGAGATATAATTCACTCCACAGAGTGTCCAAAGGGCAGCACAGAATTTAGACTGATATTTCTAGAATATCAGCTAATTTATTTCATGAACCCTCCACTAGTCCTCAGCTTTGTACCTAACCTCTGTGAGAACCCTACTCTTCAATTATCACTTTCACTGAGAAACTTCCTGCTCTTTGTGTTTTATTCCTCACCCTTGCATACTCTTGACTTTTAAACCTTACATTATCCCTTCCAAAGTGTTGGCTTGCTAGTATCTGTATATTTTAATATTAATTCCTACTTCTTTCTTTTTTGGCTTTCAGCATTTTATTAGTTCTTCCTTACTTGGCTTGATGGTTTGGAAGAAGGTTCTAAAGACCCTAGGGAGTAGAGTGTTAGACAGAGACCCTTTTGGATTGATCATTAAATGGTTAAAAATAATAATAAAATAAAGAAATAAAACAAAAGAATCAATACTGTCATGCTGGATATAAAATAATATTTTTCGACCAGTTATATTATTTTATGCTTATACAAGAACTTTCTCCCTCTCTACTTTAAGTCAAAAGAAAAAAATAAATAAATGAAACCATCCTAACACTGAGTCTTGAAAGGTTCATGATCTGGTTTAATGAAGACAAGAGACAGAGTGAGACAGAGAGGAAAAAATGAGAGTGAGGCAAAATAGGGGGACAAGGGAGGCTTGTGAGACATAGAGGAAAATGATTGCTCTTGGGTAACATTTTAGAATATTGGAATTCATAAAGGTTTCTGTTTCAGTTCTTCACTTCTATTTATGCCAAAGGATCGTGTTTTTTTTTCAGTTTTGACTACTCTAGCATCTAACCCAGGAAGTGCATTGCTTAATGTTTCCTCAGTAACTCAATTAATGAATAACATTGGTGATTATGAATAATACCTGAAAAGCAGGAGCTATGCTTACTCCACATACATAATTCATTACTTCCCCATTTGGAGACTTCAACCAAGTCAGTTAACCACAAAAGCCTT
>PVKC010015587.1:0-21368 GCA_004027635.1 Crocidura indochinensis
TGTGTGTGTGTGTGTGTGTGTGTGTGTGTATGCAACTCTTTGACTCCTCCCACATCTTTTCCAGTGATAGTAACACTGCAGAATATTGCTTTGAGATGTTCTTTAAAATAAATCTGAAATAATAAATACCTAATGTTATGGAAACATAAAGGTCATGTGTTGTTCCCCAAAAGTTCCAGGATTCATGCACTTGGTTGAAATATCTCATATTGCATCTTGAGGTTCTTGCTCTTAATGACTTTTGCTGTTATATATTTATTAAAGAAACTAGATTATTTGTTCTGTATTGCTTCTTACATAATAATTTTTCTATTTGTCTGCCTATGATTTAACTCTTTTCCTGTATTCTGGTTATTTCCTGTAAGATGGCAGACAGTACCAGAGGATGATCAGATATAGATATGCTTGCAAATCATCTGGTACTGTGTATTAGATTGCATCTTAAAAGGTCCAATGACAAATCCAATATTATTATTATTGATATTAATGAAGAAGATAAAATTGTTCTAGTTATTTTTTATTTTAAGCTGCAATTCAAATACATTTGAAAGAGAAATTATAAAAATTTTTTTAAAATATGGAATGCTTCACAAATTTGCATGTCATCCTTGTACAGGGGCCATGTATTGTTCCAATTTTAGAATATGTGCTGCTGAAGTGAGCACAAAATCATAAAATTTTTATAGAAAACCCACAGTTCAGTTTTATTGAGCAAAAAAAAGAAGGAAAAAAGGAAACTTGATTATATGAGAAGGAACAGAAAAATGCAAGTGTTAAATGTTATTTGGTACTATCTTTAGAGTTATAGTGTCAGGCAGCGCACTTTACTTCTTTTCACATTACTAGGCTTCCTCTTTCTCAGTAAAGTCATTTTTGATATTGAAGGTCTTAAAATCTCCTCAGATATTTTTCCCTTGATCATACTGGAAACAGTTTTGCATGTAACATGGAGAAAACTTTTGATATCTAAATATTTTGCAGACAGAATAAGTTCAAAAAGTGTTTCTTGTTCCACTCTCACAGATTCTTGGTCCTAAACAGGATACCATCTTTGTGTTTTCCTTTTTATTTCATACTTCTCAGAGGAGGGAGGGGGTCATCCTTGTGGTGGATACACTAATGAATAACCCCTTTTTAATATTGATGCATTAAGATTTGAGAGAGGAGCTGAGTCATCATCTTCTTCATTATTCATTACCAAATCTTCTAAGATAGTTTTGATTCTTACAGACTATTTGACATTTTACACCCAGACTTCAAATATCTCTCCATCATAATTCTGTAACTTAATTGAATTTATGATGTTCAGTTAGGAGTAGATGGCAGGCCAACAGCCTAGCACAGTGAAAATTAATTGCAGAAACAAGATCACAGAAAATTGTAAAATTTTACTTTTTAAAATAATATATTTAAACACCATGATTACAAGCATGATTGTAGTTGGGTCCCAGTAATAAACAGAACAAACCCCCTTCACCAGTGCAACATTCCTACCACCAATGCCCCCCACCCCGGTCTCTTAATGTCATTGAAAATACTCTTCTTTGGGAGTGGTGATTTGGGGTGGATCACATGTATGACATGCCCAAGATTTTATGGCCCAACAGGTGGCTATTTTTGGATGTAGCTACTCTGTATAAAATCATTGTTTGGGTGCAGTTCCTCTAAAAATATTACTTTCTGTAATCAAATTAGTAGGTTAATACATAATTTAATTTATTTACCTTGACTCCATTATAGGGACTAGTTTGTAAATTTAATTTTCTCTATAGTTTTGAAAAATTTAATTTATTCTACATGCAATTTTGTATATATATATATGTAATATGTTTCAAGGATACATATAGTATATAATGTATATTCAAAGAAATTTCATCTGTTTCCCCTCCATTCTGTTCCTCCAGTTCTTTTCCCTCAGCCTGTATTTAATTGTTTACAAATATTTTGTGAGTTATTTATATACTTAAATTTCTAATAATTTATAGGATCATGATATATAAATATATTTTCCTAATTACTCATGTGCCTCTTATATTTGATAGTTTCTTTTGTTATATAGAATCTTTTGGAGGGTTAGAGAGTTCTCAACATGTGATTTGGGGTCCTAGAGTTGCTGGGAAATTCTTAGCATTAGGTTCTGAGGATGCAGTGCAGATTAGATATGTTGCTATTCAGGGCCCTAAAATTGATCCTTTCCTAACAGCAGAACCATATCTAACAGTGTTCAGGAACCTCAGGGTTTGTACCTGACATTTCTAAGAATACATAGTGCTGAAGATGAAACATGCAAACTAAGTTCTCTAACCCTAGAACCATATACCCAGTTATTTTTTTATTTGATGCCATTAAATTTGTTTATTCTAGCTTTTGTTTTCCATGTCAGTGGCAATAAGTCTCTAACTGCATCTCTAATAGTGTATCACCTATGTTTTCTTTATATATATTTTTATGGCTTTGGGTTTCATACCTTACTCCATTTTTAGCAAATTTTTGTAAGCAAAAACCAGTTGGTTTTACTTTAATATTAAATATAAGTAACTGAAGCATAATAAATGGCAAAAAATAAAAAATAACAGTTAGATATTGTGAAAACTATGATGGGAAACAGAAATAGGTTGGAGAATAAGGGAGTGAAATGGAAGATGGGAGTAAAAGTAAATGGGTATTTTTTAGTGGTGAGATATCACTGGAACTCTGGTGTAAGGTAAAGTGAACCCTATAGATATATAGAAGAGTTAATAAAAAACAATTTGAAAAAGAAAAGTGTGGCTTTGAAATTAAAAAACAAAAGAGTGGGGGGCCGGGCAGTGGCGCTGGAGGTAAGGTGCCTGCCTTGCCTGTGCTAGCCTAGGACGGACCATGGTTCTATCCCCTGGTTTTCCATATGTTCTCCCAAGCCAGGAGCGACTTCTGAGCTCATAGCCAGGAGTAACCCCTGAGTGTTACCCGGTGTGGCCCAAAAACCGAAAGAAAAAAAAAAAGAGCATATACTCAGCTTTCTGAGGAATGTCTTATCCAAGAATTTGGTGTTCTACTTTGATTTGATAGAAAGAGGAAGATTTTAGAAATGGAATTCCTGAACCTTCACACTTATTGAGTAATCCTGTTAGTCACATTTATGAACCTCATTACATTTAGCTATAAAATGAAAAGAATTACTTTCCCCCAAATCAAGTATGAATAGATAAGCTTTTTGGTTTGTTTTTGCATTAGAAAACCCATAAGCCTTTTTATTCACACTTAAAAAACACAATCTGAAGCTCACCACAAAGAATAGTGAGTGCAGTTAAGGTAATAACTGCACTATCTATCTATCTAGAGGAGTGAGAGAAGTAGAATGCCTGTCTCAAATACAGTCAGAGGTTAGGAAGAAGGGAGAGGGGCATTGGTGGTGGGAATGTTGCACTGGTGAAGGGGGTGTTCTGTTTATAATTGAAATCTAACTACAATCATGACTATAATCATGGTGTTTAAATAAAGATTTTATTAAAAATAAAAATAAACACAATTTGCAGCAATTTTGTAAATGTTTATGTCCCTCTGATTTTTCCCTTAATCTTTTAATAATTGTTACATGAAAGCTTAATGATCACCCCTCATTTTCTACATATTTTAGTGTTCCATTTAGTGGATGTTATTTAGATTTTTTTAATTGATTCATGATGGATGAAAATTTGAATTGTTTCCAAACATTTATTAATCCAAGAATGATGCAGCAAATAGCTTCATGCATCATCTTTGCTCATTTGTATTCTAGAAATAAATTTCTATAAGTAGATTATTTTTCAAAGATATTTTTCTACTTTGCATTCTAGTGTTCAATATATATGAAGCTACATATTAAAGGGAAAACACCTATTTGTTGAATGTTGGGTTGAATTTTTCACGGTTCCCAGTGGGGAAGGGGGTATCGCATACCCCGTATCCAGGTGAGATAGGAGAAGCTGGTCCAGTTGTAATTCCCCACAATAAATAATCCACACAGATATAAAGGTTTTATCAGGCAAGAAACTCACTCTGCAAGCTGTTCAACAACAAGCCAGACACTACACCATGTGGAACCATAAGCCTAGATGGCAGCATTCCACTAAGGCCCCCAGATTAGCATTTATTGAGATCAAAAACCAAGTCCCACCTCTCAAGGGGAGGGGAAAAACAAGATGAAAAGATAATGGGGAAACAAGTCCTATGAAAACCAATTGAGATACAAATGAGGACTAATTCAAAAGCCTCTATTTCTCCTATTTTTCCTTAGTATGTTTAATATTAACAGTAAAGACATGTATAAGTACAGTATAGATATGTATAGTACATAATATACAGTAAATATATAGTTTTTTGGCAATCTAAAATGAGAATAGCATCTTTCTGTGGTTTAAGTTTGCATATCAGCTATTATGAGTGGGGTTGAATAGATTTTTTTTATTTCATTCAGGATGGGGGACACTGGTGGTGAGAATGTTGTACTGGTGAAGGGGGTGTTCTTTTTATGACTAAAACCCAACTACAAATATATTTTAATCATTGTGCTTAAATAAAGTTATTAATAAAATATTTTCACCTCTTTTCAATAAAAGTTTTCAGTTTATAACTTCAAAAACTGCAAATTTTGGAGGAAACACAGGTTTCACTTACCCAGAGACACAAAAGCAGCAGGAACACCAGCTCAGGCTGAGGCTGGCAAAAGCCCTGAGAAACAGAGGGGTGAGTGCCACATCCCCCAAAGGATAAATTTAATCTGAGAAGTGATGCCCCTTCTCCTCTGAGGGAACACAGGCTTCTCCTTCCTCAAGACACAGAAGAAGAGGAGTGCAGGTGCTTTTCTTCACTTCATGGCTGGGCTTATCCCCTAATGAATGTATACCAGAACAACACGTAGAAAAAAACACACTGCAAAAGACACTCTGGGGAAGCATCACAGAATACAACCATTCTTAGAGAATGAAAATGATGGATCTGAAAACCCAACAAGTACCAGTCACATAGCCTCTCAGAGAAAGACTTTAAAGAGGAAATTTGGAGAATGTTCAAGGAACTTAAGGAATCCATGGAATGAATCAAATGAACCACAAATAAGAACCAATGAGACATGAAACTAAAAATAAGAATACTACAAACCAAAATATCAGGGCTAAAATATTTGGTAGCCTAAATGAAACCTAACTATAAAGCCTCATCAATAGAGTAAGAACTGCTGAAACAGAATCAGTAAGCTGGAATATTAGATGCATAATAACTCCATACAACAGAATGGGCTGGACAAGAGCCTTAAAACAGAGAAACTCCTCAAACAATGTGAACAAATAAAAATAGAAATATTCAATAAACTGAAGAGAAACAACATAAGAATATATGGAGTCACAGAGCCCAGGAAGAAAATCTCCATTAAAAACCAGCAGTCAAGGACATCAGAAAAACTCCCAGATCTAAAGAGTGCATGCAATCAAATATTACATGCCCAAAGATTAACAGCTAAAATAGATACAAAGAAAAGAACCCCAAGGCACATACTAGTCACAATGATGAATCCCACAGATAGGGATGAAGTACTGAAGGCAGCAAGATCAAAAAGGAAAATTATGTACAAAGGAGCATCTTTAAGGTTTACAACAGATTTGTCAAAAGCAACTCTCAAGGTCCAAAGACAGTGGTGGAATATAGTGAAAAAACTCAATGAAATGAATGTTTCTCTAAAAATAACTTCATGCACCCAGATTTACATTCAAATTTGAAGGAAAGATACACAACTTCATAGATAGACAACAGCTGAGGAACTTTACAGACTCCAAACCAACCTTGAAAGAAAAACTAAAATCTCTACTTTAAGGCAAGGTAGACTCAACAAACACTAAACTCCTATAAAAAGATGACATTAAATCCTGAGACAATCATCTATGTCAATGTCAATGGACTAAATGTACCAATTAAGAGACACAAAGTGGCAAAATGGATTAAAATGTTGAATCCAACATTTTGCTGCCTCCAAGAAACATATTTTAATAGTCAAAGCAAACATAGATTCAAGGTCAAAGGTTGGAGAACAAATATTCAACAATCAACTCCCTTAAAAGGCAGGAGTAGTGGGGTTGGAGAGATAGCATGGAGGTAAGGCATTTGCCTTGCATGCAGAAGGACGGTGCTTTGAATCCCAGCATCCCATATGGTCCCCCGAGCCTGCCAGGAGCAATTTCTGAGCATAGAACCAGGAGTAACCTCTGAGCTCTGCTGAGTGTGACCCAAACCCCTTCCCCTCCCCTAAAAAAAAGGCAGGAATGGTTATACTTATATTAGGTGACACAAACTTCAGACTTAATAAAGCAATAAGGGACAGAGATGGACACTTCTTGATATCAAGGACTTTGTGTACTAGGAAGAAATCACACATATAAACCTATATGCACCCAATGAGGGACCAGAAAAATATTTAAAACAATTCCTACAGATCTGAAGAAAAATATCAATACCAACACAATAATAGTAGGAGAATTCAACACTAACCTGCCATGCCTTCATAGGTCAACCAGAAACACAGCAAAAATATATTAGCTGTGAAGGAAAAAAATGGAAGAGAATGGCTTAGCATGTATATGCATATATATTCATATATATTTGACTTCCCATACCCAGAAAACTGGATTCACATTATTCTCCAATGTGCATAGGTCATTCTTCAATACAGACCACATATTGGTCCATAAAAAATGCTTACATAAAAGCAAAATGATAAGAATTGTAAGAACTATTTTCTCAGATCATGCACTAAAATTAGAGGTGAATCATAAATAGAGAAAAATCTTTAGCATCTGAAAATTAAACCATTTACTACTGAACAACCAGTAGGTAAGAGATGAAATCAAAGATAAGACCAAAATATTCCTTAAAACAAAAGAGAATGAAGACACAATTATCATAATTTGTGGGGCACATAGGAAAATATGTAACATCAGGAAGGAAGAAGGGGCCTATATAAATAATTGAATAGAACATCTTAAAATTTAAAAAAAGAAGAGCAAAATGAAGTTCAAATAGGCAGATGGAAGAAAATATAAAGATTATAGCAAAAATTTACAAACTGGAAATACAGAAAACAATCTGAACTATCAATGAAAACAAGAGTTGCTTCTTTGAAAAAGTGAAAAAGATTAACAAAACAGCCTCATGCTATTACCATAACTGACATTCATTTCTCTTTCCCCCAGCATTGGCTCCATGTCTTATGGAATCATTGATTCTTTTCTTATACAAATAATCAACTATTCCTAAGGAAAAAACTGATGAGTGTCATGTCATTTGTTACTGTTCTCTTCCTCTTTAGAACCTTGACACATCAGACCAGGTAGTTTAAGAGCCTCTGTACACCTAGTTAGCATTTTCATAATCTATCAGGCAGGAGTATTGTTTGATTGAAAAATACTTTGACTTTTATTAGATACCACAATGGCTTTCCAAGATTATCCCAGCTATAAGGAGTGGTTGGTGTGCATACATGGAAAGATGAAAGTTGTGTGATGTCAAAAATGAGAAAGAGTGGTTGACTAGATGTGGTTGTTGGCAGAATCTCAGAAACCTTGCTAGTGGTGTTCAGTTTGGAACTGTGACAAGCAGGCCCCTCTGAATAAAGGAAAACTGACAACAATCCCTTCCTGCACACCTATCTTTTCTTTTGGGTACTGTTTGTGAAATCCAGGCAAAACTGTCTGGATTATCTCTTAATTAGAGTCTTGTTCAGTGCACAATAATAAATCAAATGAATATTTTATTTTAATAAAATAATTTTTCTAAACCTGTACCTACCTTTAATCATCATCTTGCTATTAAATACACTGAATCTATGCTTCAGGTGGTAATCTTGCTTCTAAACTTAAGCCAAACCAGCATGACAAGTTATGGGGATAGATGTATTTGAGCATTCAAAAACAGAAGCTGCAGTTCTGAAATAGCTTCTTTTCTTTCCTCCTCTTCCCCATCGGAGCATTTTTTACTATTCACTTTGAATATAATTTCCTGTTAGTGGGCATTGGGGTCTATCCACCATATTTTAGGAGCTATGCTTTCTCCTTTTCCATTAATAAAGCCTGTGGTCCTTTACATGAGTGAAGACACGTGAATTAATGGATGGAAATTTATCTCGCTGCTGTTTCCATTGTGTAGATAAGAGAAATCTTGAATGAAAAGCCTGAGGCAATGGCCAAGTCAAATGCCCCTCCAAATCAAGAAGAAATAGTTTTTTCCACTTCTTGCACACACACACATACACAAACACACAAACATACACTCATACAACACACAAACACATAAACATCCTGAGCTTTCATTCTGTCATTACCTATTGATAATGAGTTGCATAGAGCTAAGTCAACATTTTAATCACTAAAATA
Organism: Crocidura indochinensis; assembly: GCA_004027635.1. Classification (NCBI taxonomy): domain Eukaryota; kingdom Metazoa; phylum Chordata; class Mammalia; order Eulipotyphla; family Soricidae; genus Crocidura; species Crocidura indochinensis. The sequence goes on from PVKC010015587.1 coordinate 8,379, forward strand.
GTTTAAAGGGACCAAGAAAACCACACTTTTCACAAGCAAGATAACAGTTGTGGGAGAAGCATTGAGTTACTATTTATGATTAGAAAAACTTGAACTGTTCTTCCAAAACCTATTTCAGAAATGAGGAACAAAGATAATGTGATATCCTGAATGTGATCCTGAAGCTAAAGAAAGATTTTTAGTGAAAACTAAGGATAGCTAAAAAAAAAAAAAAAAAGTATAATTTTTTTTTCTTTTTTTGGTTTTTGGGCCACACCTGGTAACGCTCAGGGATTACTCCTGGCTATGGACTCAGAAGTCGCTCCTGGCTTGGGGGACCATATGGGACACCAGGGGATCAAAACGCAGTTCATCCTAGGCTGGCGCTGGCAAGGCAGACACCTTACCTGTAGCGCCACCGTGCCTGCCCCCCCAAAAAATATAACTTTAATTAACCTTAATTTATCATGTAGATTCACAAGTTAAACTCATGAGGTGAAATTCAATAGTATCTTAAACTTAATCAGTATAAATTATATATAAACTACTCATTAACATCACAATTTTTTTGTAAAAATGAAAGAAAATAACTAAGCACCGTGGTTTACAAACTTCATATTATAGCTGTTTTGGATTGGTGTTCTAACACCAATTCTACCAACAGTGTGGCCTTCTGTCTACCATTGTTCCTAGTTACCCACCCAAATCCCAAGTCTGGTCCCTTAGCACGCATAATATAATTTATTTTATATTGCTTTTTGCAACAAAATGTCTAGTGGACTTTGAAAATTGTTATATCTCACAATGAGGTTATTAAAACCATTTTCTTGAAGGTTTATTAAGCTGTTTGTAGCTAGTTAAGCCATCTTGTTGTTTTAGTGAACTTAGTTAAATTTTATGTTATACCATTTATTGATGCACTACTCGTGGGCTGTCAGTTTTATGGAAGTTGAAGGTGTCATTTGTGCTTGTATATGGCAGCATGCTCCAAAACTCCAGAATCTGTAAAACTTGGCCAATAAGTTTCAGTGGTTTGGCTTGGCTTTCACCTTTTCCAAGATTAAAAGTTGAAAGGCATTTAGGATGTGAAACTGGGTTATGGATATGACTACTGAAGCTTTGAGCAGTAAGAGTGTGTGGGAGGCTGCCTGTCCCTGATCCAAGAAGACCCCAAAGTTCTCAGCTCTCAGTTCTCAAAAATCAATGTACTTTGAATTTTCAATGGCTTGGCATCTCTACAGAAATTAGTTGTTGGTGGAATTGGACCCTTTGCATGATGTGACTGCTGGGGTTTCTTCAAGGTGGAGACTTGACTTGCCCTCTTTGAAGGGCACCCCAGAGTTTTCAGGCCAATGAATAGCATACTGTGATTTTTAACAGCTTGACTTGCATCTCTTCAGAGATTATTGGTGAAATTCTAATGCTGGGTGATTATTAACATGATAGTAGTTGTGAGATTTGAGTTTGGGCAATTAGAAAGGTGCCTTATTGAGCTTCAGTTTTTTGAAAAAAGTATCTTTAACTGAAGCATTTCCACTCATCTGCTTCCTGTTTTTTAACTTTGTTTTGGTTGGTTTCTTGTTTGAATATCAGTTGAAATACTTAATTCAGTATTATCCGGAGTGCCCCTTTCTTTTCAATAGCCTGCTTGAACAGACTACTAGCATCCTCTTGACTCTGGTGATGTCTAAGTTGTGCCACTTCAGCTCCAATCTGATACTGAAGACCCAGAACTCATTTAGCTTTATCCTTTCAGCTGAATTCGACACAGTCAAGCTGGCCACAGCTTCAGTGGGTAGGACAGCATTTTAAGTGAGCAAAGTGCAGCCGAAGCAGCAAGTCAGGCTTGCAAGTGTGGTAGCAGCAATGACAACTCTGTGCCAGACCTCAGCAGACAGTGGAAAACTCACACATCCATGTGACTGGTTGGAGATATTTGCAATTCTTTTGTTTTCCGTAAATCTAAAATTATCATAAAATAACAGATGTATTTAAAAATAATTATATTTACAAAGATAGCATTGAGAAGCAAAGGGAAGTGGAAAAATTAAGAGGTTATACATATAAACTCCAATGAAAAAGAAGAAATATCGCTATTCCATGAGATTTACAAAAACTGAGTCAGCAGGTTACACTTATGTAGAAGTAGCATATGAAAATTGGCATTTCTAAGGAGTGTTGCAGAGCCCAGAAATCCCACCACATAGTTGCCAATGTTCAAATAACTCTAAGCAAAACTCAGTGAATGGCAGGCAGGCATTGTATTTAATTCCCAGTTTATAATATACAATGAGTTGAGAGCTAAGAACTATTATTGGATGGGCCCGGGTGATATCATGGAAGTAAGGCATGCAAAAGGTCATCGGTTCGAATCCCGGTGCCCCATATGGTCCCCCGTGCCTGCCAGGAGCAATTTCTGAGCATGGAGCCAGGAGTAACCCCTGAGCACTGCCGGATGTGACCCCAAAACCAAAAAAAAAAAAAGAACTATTATTGGACTCTATTCTTTCAGTATCCTAAAATTAACCTCCTGAGATGAACTGTTTTATTTAGCTGTGTGAAATGAGAAATTTATCTGTAAAAATAACCATTTTATTACATTACATCTCACATCAGACATCTGGTTTTTTGTTGTTGCTGTTGTTGTTGTTGTTGTACCTATGTCAATAAAAAAAAAGTCCCTAACATGCAAGTAAGAAAGCAGTTTAAAAGAATTTTAAAGAGTCAGGAAATCAGTTTTGTAGGCTAGAATGATAATACAGCAGAAAGGGTGTTTGCCTTGTATATGACTGACAACATTTAATCCCTGACACCCTATATGGTTCCCTTAAGCACTGACAGGAGTAATCTTTGAATGAAGAGCCAGGAGTAAGCACTGAACAAAGGTGGGTATGGCCAAAAGGGAGAAAATAGGAAGAAAACTGTTTCTTATATACTCTGTGCCCATACCTGGTTCTATAAGTTACCAACTCAACCAAGAACTTCAATACTTCCCTCTCTTCACCCTTACTTTCCCCTTAAAATACCTCTCAGAAATCAGAATCATTTGGTTTTTAAAATACATATTTTTTAGACTTTTGTCTGTGAATATTTCTGGAGCACTAAGCAAGAGACCACAATTAGGTGAGCCTATAATTAGAGAATGTTGACCCAATAAAGGTTTTTAGTCTCATAAAGTATCTAGGACAAGAACAGAGCACAGTAATTCAAAGCTCAGAGATGAATTCTAATGGAATGCTAAAGTGTTTATTGGTGTGTGGGATAAGGATAGAGAGATTCAGCAGAGTGATGAAGACAACACTAACTGCTGTTACTATGGCCTGGAACACAGGCCACCAGAAACTTGGGTCACTTGTGCATGTGCAATAGCAGAAGGAACCCTACCCCAATTCCTAAGCCCACAGCAACCTCCTCCTTTCCTTTTTTCTCCATCAGATAGCCACAGCCTTTCAAAAACAGTGCAGCCAAAGTGATAGCACAGTGGATAGTGTTTTGCCTTGCATGCAGCTGGCCTGGGTTCAATTCCCAGTATCCCATATGATTCCCTGAGCCCACCAGGAGTAATTCATGAGTGCAGAGCCAGGAGTCACCCTGAGCACTGCTGGGCGTGACTCCTCCAAAAAATAAACAAAACCCGTTTCTCCAAAACCCATATCCACAATAATTACTTACATATTAGCAGTCACTTCAACCAAATTTGGTGAGATTAAATGATAAAATTTTCTATGAACTTAACAGAATTAAGGACACTGAAAATTTAATGATTATTGAGACAAAAAGATAATTTCAGTTCTTGTCCCACTGAGTTTGAGATGTACACTTGCTGTGTGTATTTGATGCTGGAAAAAGAATAGATAATTATAGACTTACATTTTAGCTGGGAGGTAGATAAATGTCAAAAAATGAAGAGTATAGTGGCAGTGCTATTCTTACAAATGAGCAGTTCTGCATCCAAAGGGTGTCTGTGTTGAGGTAGAAAGGGAAATAAGAGCAAGAGATGAGCAAGAGGGAGATGATTATCAAAATGTTCTGATCTTTTCTTGGTGAAGTGGAATCCAAATCAGGTGCCAAGCAAAAGAATAAAATTAAATTAGAACCAAAGTCATCAACCAAGGGAAATGTAGTGACCAGTACAGATCCAATTCTTCATTAGAATTTCTAGTCAACAAGACAATAGGTAAGACAATAAAACAGGTTCTGACCCCAAAAGTGAGCATACATGCCATATGTCACTTTTCTGGAGAGGCTTTGGCCACTGGGGTGGTAGTCTCTCCTGTCATCTCCTTCTTCACAATAATGACCAGGAGGAAAGTGTAACATTCCAAATTCTGAGCTGGAAGAGAGCCCTGTCAGAATGCCTGAACTTTCACATAGCTGAGATAAGAATTTCTGCTCTGTTTTCACAACACAATGTGGCTTAGCCTCAGTAGAGTCAGCTGAAATGAGTTTACATTTGCGGACCTGCCATGATTCTCATGTGCGCAAGCTGAATGACTCTGTGATTCAATAAAACTGAGAATAGTCTTCCTGTCTACAGAGTCTCAGAGGGTCTCCCAAGGACAAAGAGAGATTGGGAAAGTCCTAGATGTTGACCTTTTGGAATTCTCGTGTTTCCTTAAAAAGAAATTAAGAAACCGTAAAAGACGAGGCAGTGGTCTAAACAGAGAACTCTGGGAAGAGTGTTTGCCTTCTTGGAGTCATCCTATTTGTTGTATTCAATAACAATGAAGCCATTGTGCCTAATGAGTTCCCACAGGCAAAGTTTCGGGTGGAAGTCTCAGATCTGCTGCCAGGATGATAATTCAGACACATGTCGATTTTCAAAATCATTCTCATGTCTCATGTTCTCCCAAATATTTTTATCAGTTCTACAGTTTCAAAGTAACTAGAGATGTGTGGCCTGGATATAGTACAAATTCAGGGAATGTTTCAAAGGCAATACAATCATTACAATATCTAGACTTTTAGAGATTATCTGCAGGTATCACAAACCTTTGTACTTGTAAAAATAAAGAGCTCCATGCCAATAGCATTGATGTGAGAGCAGAAGCTTTCCCTTCTTAAGACCCTACAAGATATAGGGAAAAAAATCTGGAGCAAATATGAGGAATAGCCTAAGAAATCAAGATACAGCATAGAATTTCATTGCACTTTGCTCAACACAGCAGTTTAGTATTTATTTGTAAGAAAGTACTAAGATAAACCCACAATAGCTTATAATGGAAGATAATAATTATACTTAAAATTTGTATAGCATTTTGTAATAAACTAGTATTTTCTTGTAAATAGTGCCATTTATTTCTGATAATGGATGCTGGGCCAGGTAATATTACTAGGCCTATTTTCAAGACAGCAAACAGCAAATTGCAGACATTGTTCATTTCTATTATGGAAATATTGGCAGGCATTAGGCACTGGAGTAGGTACTCCACAGAACTCCTGCTGTGACTTCAGCAAGAGTTGATTAGAAGTATAGAATGGCCAATAAAACAAAGAGTGACTGATTCCCTCCTCTTTGAGCTATTTGGACTCTCTTGTCTGTTAGATTGGGATATGCAACATAGATCAGGCTAGGGTGCAGCTGATACTTACCATTTGGTGTGTTGAAGCACTGTAGTTTCTTAAATGTATTTGCTATAGTTTTACTTCTTTTAAACAAAGATCTAAAGGTACAGAAAAAAAGTTAGAGGGTGTTGCAGGATAAAACAAATTAAATAAGGTATTCACGGAAGCTTGAAGCAATTTTGTGCTTCCTGCACAAAATTATTGTGAATATTAAAACACCTCTGAGGTTCCATATTAGTTTGTTCTAGAAAAAGATACTTGAGTTAGCTTTTCAGTTAAGCAAGTGTCACTTTACCAAAAGTCTGAATGTCATGAATAAGTATGTGTTGTTATCCAGGGAAATGCTGCATCTTTTAGGTCCTTTGAAATGATAAAAAATGCTTCTCATTTTTAATTTAGGGTAACGACTGTGGTTAGTGGTTCTGAAACCTGTTCTATGGTGGTGCTCAAGGACTTGTTAGCAAGAGAGGCAGTGCTATGATGGAGAGGATGTAAGCTAAATATTTCCTTTGTGATAGCTCAGAACTTGAAGAGGAATCAGGCAGTTTTCAGCAGTTCATAATGAATTGGGTGATTGCTCTCTCACTTTCAGTATTATTAAAAATTGAATAGCCTAAGTTTTAGTTTAAAAATTCTAAGCACTCTATCATTTCTATCATCACTTCACTGCATTTTTCTAATACTCATATTATGTGGAATTTTCTGAAATTAGTATGTACTCCGAGCTTGAGGGAACTATTAGACTCAGAAACACATATTGGTCTGTTCTTTAAAAAGGGGAGTTTTCCTTTTCATCTGAAAGAGAAGTAATTCCCACAGAGTCAGGGAACACTTATGAAGAAAAGAAAAAGAGATGATACAAGCTTCGAACTGGTGTTCACATGGGTTCCCCACAAGCCTCCTGCAGGACTTGCAGAGAAACAGGGTGTGGAACCAGCACTTGCCCACAAGGATCGCATGGTTACTCTGGCATGAAAGTGGGTATTGCAAATTGGCTTGCTACTTCAAAAGAATTGGAAAACAAAAACAGATGTGAGTTTTGACACACACTCTCGGAGTTGGGGAAAGCAAGCATGCAGGAAAAGAGGGAAATGTTCTTTTTATTTTAAGCAAGTAAAATATACAACTTCTGAAAGTAGGTGGGTCACTCAACTCATGCTTTTCTAAGGAAACCAGACTTTTACAGAATGAATTCTTTCGTTTTTGGTTTTGGTTTTGGGCCACACCCAGTGACTCTCAGGGGATACTCCTGACTATGCTCTCAGAAATCGCTCCTGGCTTGGGGGGACCATATGGGACGCTGGGGATCAAACCAAGATCCCTCCTGGAACAGCCACGTGCAAGGCAACACCCTACTGCTGCACTATCACTCTAGCTCCAGAAGGATTTCTTTATTCCTAAATGTTTCATTGGAGTTTGAGGATGTCTGAAGAAACATTTTTCTCTTATTTGTGATGTTTATGATTCTCTATCAATTTCTCTTTTTTTTTTGTTGTTGTTTTTTGTTTTTTGGGTCACACCCGGCAGTGCTCAGGGGTTACTCCTGGCTCCATGCTCAGAAATTGCCCCTGGCAGGCACGGGGGACCATATGGGGCACCGGGATTCGAACTGATGACCTTTTGCATGAGAGGTAAATGGCTTACCTCCATGCTATCTCCAGGACCCCTATCAATTTCTCAATCCCACCAAATTAAAAAAATTCACTAGTGAAAAGTGTCTCTCTATTTGAAGCTTTTTAAGACTTTGTATAATCACGACTAAAGACAAGTATTAGGAACTTTGGAAAAATCATCATTTAAAATAACTTATTACTGTTTTCTTTTTCTGACAGAAATGTTGACATGTTTTCTGGCCTACATGGTCGTCCAGGTGCTTGTCAACAATGAGACACTAGAAGCAGAGCCTTTTAAAGTATCTGAATGTTTAGGATGCTAAGGAAGAATAAATAAGGGCTCCCAATATAAAGCAGCAGTGACAAAGTATGAGGAGAACAGTGGTAGAGAACACAGGAAGAAGAATGACTTTCTGTCTGCATTCCTGTCTTCCTGTCTGCATCAAGATAAACTTGCAACCTACTGACAATTGTAAATAACCATTTTCCAATTAGCAATCTATCATGTTAACAATATTATTATTTTTAATACTTTTTATTGGAAACAATGTGAATTACAAGTCTTTCACAGTTGTATTTCAGGTACATAATGACAGTAGGGCCATGCTAGCAGTATATTTTAGGAAGCCTGTAGTTTGGGGAAAGAAGTTGAAGCTCCACAACAAAATGATTAAGTCTTTTATTTTGAAATAGCTCATCAAAGAAAGATGAGCTTTTGTGGTGAGAAAACAAGACAAAGAAAATTTTAGGGTGGTTGGATACATTTATACTGACGGAGTTGGAGTCCTCTTTTTTAAATCATCAGATATCTTTCCACTGTAGTCCCTCCATAATAACCCATGAAAGCCAATCCAGACATTCAATGCACCTTCTTGGGGCTCTAATGGGCACCATCCTTTTTCATGTTCTATCTCATCACTGGGTAAGCCCCAATATTTTATGGTGTCAAAAGCATCCTGGATGATGAGGATTTTTAGCTCAAATAAGACAGTTTCTTAAGTCTAAAAAATTAATCTAACTTCCTCTGAACTTCTTTGATTGAAATATTCCTAGATATATAAAAGTCAATAGGTAAAGACAATCCACCTGTTTCCCATAATCTTATTTTCAAAGCCTGTCCATTTTCCTTTTTCTTACATTGTTGAACAGCAAAATCATGCACCCAGAGAAGAACCATGAAAAAAAATCTTGCAGCTTCATTTTTTTCTCTGTTCAATTATCACTCCTTGGTTCACACCCTGTTCATTCCTCACCTGAAATCCTTGGTCACATTTCATCACCATATAGACAGTTCTTTGTAAAATAACTATTGTATTATTTTACAACACATTATATAAAGGGGGTTTTGCTCATGCATTGAAACTTTACCTGGAGTTCCATCTGTGAAGACAATTGCCTATTCTTTTTTTCTGTACTTTTTCTTCTTTCTTCTTTTTTTAATATCTTTATTTAAACACCTAGATTACAAACATGATTATAGTTGGGTTTCAGTCATATAAAGAACACCCTCCTTCATCAGTGCAACATTCCCATCACCAATGTCCCAGATCTCCCTCCTCCCTTCTTCACCCCACCTGTACTTTAGACAGGCTTTCTACTTCCCTCATTCATTCTCATTGTTAGGATAGTTCTCAATGTAGTTATTTCTCTAACTACACTCATTGCTTTTTGTGGTGAACTTCATGAAGTGAGCTGGGACTTCTAGTGCTCCTCTCTTTTTTCACTGAAAATTATTGCAAGAATGTCTTTTATTTTTCTTAAAACCCATAGATTAGTGAGACTATTCTGAGACTTTCTCATTCCCTCTGACTTATTTCACTCAGATAATAGATTCCATGTACATTCATGTATGGGAAAATTTCATGACTTCATCTCTCCTGACCGCTGCATAATATTCCATTGTGTATATATATATATATATATATATATATATATATATATATATATATATATATATATATACCACAGTTTCTTTACCCATTCATCTGTTGAAAGGCATCTTGGTTGTTTCCAGAGTCTTGCTATGGTAAATAGTGCTGCAATGAATATAGGTGTAAGAAAGGGATTTTTGTACTGTATTTTTGTATTCCTAGGGGAGTGGTATAGCTGAATCATATAGGAGCTCAATTTCCAGTTTTTGGAGAAATCTCCATATAGCTTTTCATAAAGGTTGGACTAGAGGGCATTTCCACCAGCAGTGGATAAGAGTTCCTTTCTCTCCACATCCCCACCAGCACTGCTGGTTCTCATTCTTTGTAATGTGTGCCAATCTCTGTGGTGTAAGGTGGTACCTCATAGTTGTTTTGATTTGCATCTCCCTAATGATTAGTGACGTGGAGCATTTTTTTTCATGTGCCTTTTGGCCATTTGTATTTCTTTTTTGTCAAATCATCTGTCCATTTCTTCTCCCCACTTTTTGATGGGATTAGATGGAGTTTTTTTGTAAAGTTCTGTTAGTGCCTTGTATATTTTGGATATTAGCCCCTCATCTGATGGGTTTTGGGTGAATAGTTTTTCCCACTTGGTGGATGGTTCTTGTATCCTGTGCACTATTTCCTTTGAGGTGCAGAAGCTTCTCAGCTTAATATATTCCCATCTGCTAATCTCTGCTTCCCCTTGTTTGGAAAGAGCAGTTTCCTCCTGAAAGATGCCTTTAGTCTCAATGTCATGGAGTGTTTTACCTACGTGTTGCTCTATATACCTTATGAGTTCAGGTCTGATATCAAGGTCTTTAATCCATTTGGTTTTTACCTTCATACATGATGTTAGCTGGGGGTCTAAGTTCAATGTTTTGCAAGTGACTAACCAGTTGTGCCGACACCACATATTGAAGAGGCTTTCCTTGCTCCATTTAGGATTTCTTGCTCCTTTGTCAAAAATTAGGTTATACCATTCACTACGATCAAGTAGGTTTCATCCCAGGATAATTGCCTATTCTAAAGATACAAAGAGCCACTTGCATTTTCCTTTTGGGTTTAATCAGAAGTAATTACCTAAAACCTCTACATTTCACCCCCACAATCACATAGTTTCAGTATACTGGAGCTGATTATTAAATGAAGGTAGGAGGGATCTTTGAGATTTGTAATATGAGGAAAAATAATTTTTTCTTCTCTTTTTTCAAAGGGAGAAAAAAGTCACTGTTCCTCAAGTCAAAACATGTGACTGGAAAAAATATGTTCAGAGATTAGGTAGCTGCAAAGAAGAACTGGTACCTTTCTTCCCACTTGATGTTTAGTGAATGACTTTAACTTGGAGGTTCATCCCAGTAAACCAGAGTTAAGCACAATAGGGAGTTTGTGAGAAAAGTCTAGTTACCAACATGTTGAAATTTGCCAACATGAAGACAATAGACTATCTTGAGTCCTCAGCAATGATACACATTTTTCCTGAAAAAAACGATAAATAAACAAGCCAAATTATAGTTTTATGTATTGTATTCAGACTTATCAGGAGTAAAATAGTATAGGGCATACATTTGGAGACATGACCTAGGGAGGTATCATAAGAAGTACTCGTTGGTATCAAAGTGTCTGTTCATTTCTTCTCCCCATTTCCCTGTTTTTTGATGGGGTTAGATGTTTTTTTCTTGTAAAGTTCTGTCAGTGTCTGTATATTTTGGATATTAGGCCCATGGTCTCAGGTCTGATATCAACGTCTTTAATCCATTTGAATTTTACCTTTGTACATGATGTTAACTGGGGGGGGGGGCTCTATGTTCGCTTTTTTGCAAGTGGATATATAAATGGCCAAAAGGCACATGAGAAAATGCTCCTCACCACTAATCATCAGAAATGCAAGTCAAAACAATGATGAGATACCATCCCACACCACAGAGATTGACACACATCACAAAGAATGAGAACAATCAGTGCTGGTGGGGATGTGGAGAGCAAGGAACTTGTATCCACTGCTGGTGAGAATGCCATCTAGTCCAACCTCTATGAAAGTCGATATGGAGATTTCTCCAAGAAGTGGAAATTGAGCTCCCATTCAACCCAGCTATTCCACTCCTAGGGATATATCCTAGGAATACAAGAATACAATTTAAAAAACTCTTCCTCACACCTATATTTATTGTAGCACTATTCACAATAGCCAGGCTCTGGGAACTACCAAGATGCCCTTCAACAGATGAATGGCTAAAGAAACTCTGGTGCATATACACAATGGAATATTATGCAGCCATCAGAAGAGATGAAGTCATGAAATTTTCTGATACATGGATGTACATGGAATCTATCATGCTGAGTGAAATAAGTCAGAGGGAGAGAGAGATACAGAATAGTCTCACTGATCTATGGTTTTTTAAGAAAAATTAAAAAGTCATTTTTGCAATAATTTCAGAGACAATGAGAGGAGGACTGGAACTTACAGCTCACTTCATGAAATTCACTACAAAGAGTGGTGAGTGCAGTTATAGAAATAACTACACTGACAACTACCATAATCATGTGAATGAATGAGGGAACTGGAAAGCCTGTCTAGAGTACAGGTGGGGGTGGGGTAGAATGGAGGGAGATTGGGACATTGGTGGTGGGAAAGTTGCACTGGTGAAGGGGGGTGTCCTTTACATGACTGAAATATTTGTAATCATATTTGTAATCAAGATGTTTAAATAAAGAAAAAAAGAAGTACTCTTTGGAAAATATCACCCATGCGAAAGAAGCACACAGTACAGAAATCTTATTTTCCAAAGAAATTGAAAATTTTACCCTTGAAAGAGCCTTATGCCTATTAAAAAATCTTTTCTTCTTTCAGTCTTGTCCATAAGGAGTCAATAAATAAAAATGATAAAGAACATTGCAGTCATAGACTCTATGCCCCTCAAAAGGACTGAGCTGAGAATAAAAGAAACTATATATTTTATGTGATAGTGATACTTTAAAGTCTACTGCCTTTTTAATAGCCTTTTAAATGTTTTTGAGCCACACCCAGCAATGCTTGGTAGTTACATCCATACTCTGCATGCAGGAATTATTCCTAACAAGGCTAGGGGGCTATGAATACTAAGGATTAAAGCCATGTGGTCCCTATGCAAGGCAATTGCCCTACTCTCTGTGCTATTGTTTTAGCCCCATACTATACTTATTTGGGTGTGCATTGTTAAAGTAAGACTGTTGCTAGATTTGAACATGATGAAAAACATAAGACTTTCTGGAGACAATGTCAAAGAGTAAAGAAGAAATACTAGGCAGAAATTATTTGAAACCTGTGCTGAGAGTAAGAGTAAAGTCTCGGGGCCCGGGAGATAGCATGGAGATAAGGCGTTTGCCTTTCATGCAAAAGGTCATCGGTTCGAATTCCGGTGCCCCATATGGTCCCCCGTGCCTGCCAGGAGCAATTTCTGAGCATGGAGCCAGGAGTAACTCCTGAGCACTGCCGGGTGTGACCCAAACCCCCCCCCCCAAAAAAAGAGTAAAGTCTCAGATTTAGTCCAAAATCAAAAATACACAAAACCACTCAGCTTAAATTCTTATGCTTGCTTTCAAGCACAATCCTTCTTGCTTATTAAGTATCTATATAATATATTTATATATTATATAATGTAATATGTAATATACATGGATTTTTTGGGCTACACTTAGTGACCCTCAGGGTTTACTCCTTGCTATGCTCTAAGAAATAGCTCCTAACTTGGGGGAACATATAGTAAGCTGGGGATCAAACTGTGATTCGCCCTGGATCAGCTGCATGCAAAACAAACACCCTACCACTGCATCATTGCTCTGGCCCCTTAAGTATATATTTTTTAAAATGACAAGGAATCCATATTATTCTCTCCCCAAAAAGCAGGGATCAAGGAGCAGGGAGAATGCTGTTTTTGCAAGAA
>PVKC010015588.1:0-21341 GCA_004027635.1 Crocidura indochinensis
GTTGATTTCCTCTTTGATCCAACTGTTGCTGAATAGCATGTTATTTAATCTCCAGGTGTTGGATTTTTTCCACAGTTTATTTTTACAGTCAATCTTGTTCTCAGTTGCACACTGATCTGATAGGGTACTTCTAATAATCTTTATATTTGTGACTTTGTGTAAGTTAGATTTATATCCTAAGACATGGTTTATTCTAGAGAAGGTTCCATGTGCATTTGAGAAGAATGTGTATTCTGTTTTCTTGGGGGTAGAGAGCCCTGAATAAATCCGTTAGCCCTATTTCCTCTAATTTCTTGTTTAAGACTCATGTCTTTGCTAGTTTTCTGCCTGGTGGATCTGTCTAGTTGTGATAGTACATATTAAAATCTCCTACTGCTTTTAAATTACCTTCCATATATTTCTCTAGGTTTGTGAGCAAATGCCTTACATATTTTGCTGGCTCTACAGTTGGCACATAAATATTGATCAGAGTTAGTAGTTCTTGGTCTAATGTTCCCCTGATCAGTAAGTAGTGACCCTCTTTGTCTCTGAACACTTTCTTGAGGTTGAATGCAATTTGATCTGATATAAGGATGACTGTCCCAGCTTTTTTTTCCATTGGCTTGAATAATTGATTTTCATCCTTTTATTCTAAGTCTGTGCCTATCCTTTTCTGTTTGGTGTGCTTTTTGGAGGCAGCAGATATCTGGTTTTTGTTTTCTGATCCAGCCCTCTATTTTGTGTCTTACAATAGGGGAGTTTAGGGCATTAACATATAGGAGATTATTCACAGAGCTGTTTGTTGTGCTATTGTATTAAGTAGAGTGGTTATTGTTATAAGTGGGGGGTTGGGATATGTAATACATCTTTGAGAAGTTCATTTAGATTTGGTTTGGTTAACGCATATAGTGTGAATTCTTTCTTGTTGAAGAATGTTTTTAGTTCTCCCTCTCATATGAATGAGAGTTTTGCCAGGTAGTGAACTCTAGGTTGAAATTTTCTGTCATTCAGTAATTTAAATATGTCATTTCACTGTTTTCTCACTTGAATTATTTCAAATGGGAGATGTGATTTGAATCTTATGTTCCTTCCTTTGTACTTGAGGTTTTTTTTTCCTCCCATATTGCTTTAAGTAATTTCTCTTTCTCTTTTTTTCCATTGCATTACTATATGTCTTGGTGTTGGTTTATTAGGGTCTATTTTATTAGGGACTCATTTTGCCTCTTGAATTAACACCAGAGTTTCTTTCCAGACAGTTAGAAATTTCTCTGCTATTATTTTCCTCACCACTTGTTCTTACCTTTTCCCTATTTCTTCTCCTTCTGATATTCCTATTATTTATGGACTATTTCTTTTGTCTTTGTTCATTAAATGCCTAACATTTTCTTTTAATTCTTTGCCTCTTTTTCCTTATTGGTCTCTTTGTCATTTTTTGTTTTGTAGGTTTTTTTCAAGTTCTTCTATGTGATTCTCCAACTAAGTAATTCTGCTATTATGACTTACTAGGACTTTTTTTTTTTGCTTCCTTTAATTCCATATGTATGGATTCTTTCATTTGCTGTAGAAGTTCATCTATGAGTTGGTTGACCTCTTCATCTATGGATTTCCTGAACTCGTTGGGAAGTGATTCCTTGATTTCTATTGCCATGGCTTTCAACGCCACTTTTGTGTCTTCATCTATTATGCCCATGAATTTTGGTGGACTTGGAAACTTGCTAAGATTTCTCTCTATATCTCCAGCTGCTAGTGTTTTCCTTGGTTTCCGCATATTGCTTTGTATTTGGTGATTCAGATTAATCTGCCCTTGTTCTCAGCCCTCCTTTATCATCTGGAATGTGTGACTGAGTCCCTACTCTAGAGTCCTTCCCAGGTGAGTATGATGTCTGAGGTTGCTGAGATTTGGCCTCACCCTCAGGCCTCCTCCCTCTGCATTTCTGTGAGAAAGTGTAGTACCCCACGTGCTGAGCATAGTGTCCAATTGTCTGTCTCAGCTCCCCTCCACTCCCAGTACCTGCTAGAGAGCAGGATGTCCACTTCCCCAGGTTTCAGCTCCCTCTCAGTAGCTGACAAAGACAGGGGCCACCCACGTTTCCATTCTCCATACTTGTCATTTGTGGCTATAGATTGTGGCCTGAGTTCCCTCCAGGTCCCTAACAAAGACTCAGGCCAGCTGCTTCCCCTTTAGCAACCAACTGAGGCCTGAGTTCTCTCTGGGTCTCTGACAAAGACACCTAAGGCTTGCTTTCAGGTGTCCTCAAACTTTTTAAACAGGGGCCCAGTTCACTATCCCGCAGACCATTGGATGGCCAGACTATAGTAAAAACAAAAATTATGAACAAATTCCTATGCACACTGCATACATCTTATTTTGACGTGAATAAATAAAATGGGAACAAATACAATATGTGGCCCGCAGGCCGTAGTTTGAGGACCACTGCATTCTTCTTAGAACATCTTACCTGAATCAATCATCTTATGATTCACTAATCTCTAACTATTGCCAACTTTTTTTTGTTTGTTTTTTGGGTCACACCCGGCAGTGCTCAGGGGTTACACCTGGCTCCATGCTCAGAAATTGCTCCTGGCAGGCACAGGGGACCATATGGGGCACCAGGATTCGAACTGATGACCTTTTGCATGAAAGGCAAATGCCTTACCTCCATGCTATCTCCCGTGCCCTGGGTCTAGAACTTTTAATAAAATTAGACCTAAGAGGCTGAAGTAATAATACAGTGGGTAGAGCATTTATCTTTCATATAGGTGTGCCACCCCTAACTAAATTATTTAAAAAACTAAAGATATTGTTGTACCTAAGATGCTTTTTCTAAATTCTTTTCATCCTAGTTTGAATCCTCATAACCCTATATAGTACCCTAAGCACTACTGAGTACCGTCTTCACACAGAGCCAGGAATAACCTCTGAACAGTAGTGTGCCCCAAACTCGCCTCCTCTAAATGATAAAATCTTATATACTAACAATGGGCAAAATGTATAATAATATTTACAACATATTTCTGGCTATGTAATTTTTAAAATATAATGAAACCATCTTATAAAGTATCTTAAAGGCTTGGACACAAAAAATAGCACATGTGAGAGTCAAATTCTATTTTTGGTACTACATGGTCTCCCAAGCACCATCTGGAGCAAACCCCATGTACTACCCTGAATAGTACCACTGGATATGCAGAAAAAAAATGAGTGAAAAAATATGTCCATGAGACATATTTATCTTGCATATTTCATGGGAGTTTATAATATCAAAAAATGAAATAGCATTAGAATTAAGGTTAGCATCCCAAGTGTCCAGAACAACTAAAATAAGATCCAAGAAACTATTTGGAGATCACAAATCACTCTGTTTACCCATGATTTCATTACTTATCCATGTAATAGCTTTATATCAGTATACCATAAATACAAGAATCCTTTCAAAGATTTCAATCATGTAGATTTAATGCTATAAAAATTGTTGGTTTAGAGGGAATTATATTAATATTTACCTATTTGGGACACTGTGTATGACCTCTCTGAGGATGTAGTGTTTGATTTGAGATTTGAAGAACAAAATATCTAAACTGCTTTAATGAAGAGACACAGAAGAAAGTTTAAGAGAAAGGAACAACAATTGATTATGTATAGGCCATTTTCAATTTAGGCATTTCATGTTTTCATTAGAACAAAAATAGAATGGTAATAGATTATATTTTAAAACAAATTCATCCTCACATGTCTTTCATGCACTTCAAACAATTAGTGTTTGTGATTCAAAGGAGAGAGTTGCTTTCTAGGTCATGCGAAGTGAGAACAGTTCTCATCGCTCTGTCAATGCCTTATAGAAGTAATCAAAGGGAATGAAGCATGAAGTGAGAAATCACTTTAGAATTTAAGAACTGTTTAAAAAGAGAGTTCAGGATTATCTTTTACAGTGAACTATGGGTTCATTGTTTAAAGGACTATTTTAAATTCTTACATAAGATAGTACCTATTTCCCACACTGATCAGCTCATTGGTGGTATAGTGGTTAGCATAGCTGCCTTCCTATTCTCCACACTGAAGGACCTTTATTAGGTCACATCTTACCCTTACCTAAAAAGAATCCATTAAAATTTAATGTAAATGATTTCTAGTTTTATACATAGATGTGGTTTAAAGATGTGACATATTATTCTAAAAGTTTACTAAATATATATCAAAATGTAAGATGAAAGTAAGAGATTTTAAAGATTCAATGGCTTTATTAAAATCACTATAATTATTTAAAATAGTTTAAATTATTCAATATAAATGGAAATTGAAAAAGACTAGATTCTATTTTCCCAATATTTTGATTTGTTTAGGAGATTCCCAGTTATAACAGAAAGTAGAATTTCAATGCATTTGATAATATATAACCAGTTTGATTCTTAAAAGTTTACATTGGAATGTGTAAGTTCTCAAGTAACAGAAGATAAATCAACACTGAGGTATATAATGAGAAATTGGTTAAAATTATTATGGAAGATGAGAAATTTTATAATATGTTGCCTGCAAACTGTAAATTCTGAATATCTAGTGGCATATTCCAAAAGATTGAGAGCTAGCAATTCCTAGCAAATAGAGTTGTTTCAATCTTGAGACTGAGGGTTTGAAATCTAAAGGAGTCTAATGCAGAAGAGACGAACATTAGTTTAAACAGTCAACCACAATATGAACATAGCATTCTTCTATCCTTCGTTCAGGCTTTCAGTGGATTGAAGAATAACCACCCAATTGGGGAACAATAGTTCTCTAGTAAGTATAATCATTGACATGTCATACAATTTTAGAAATATGCTTAGAGACATACACAAAAAGAATATTTTATTACATGCCCTGACATCAAATTGACACACAAAATTATCACACATCTATCCCAAATCAACTTGAAGTATCCTTGAAGTGTACCTAATAAAATAAGGAAAATAAAGATCATAATAATTTTCTGTACTCAAGGCAGTAACTTTTTAGAGAAGGAAAGTTTCTGTTAAAGTTGGTATTCTCTAAATAATATGCAACATTTAATTATTAAGAAACAGTAAATATGATCTAAATTAATATATCTCATCCAGTAGGGATGAGAGGAGGGAAATGCACCTATTTATATCACAGAGTATTGTTATTGACAATACTTAATGTTGCAACTGGTCATGTCATATATTTTTGTTGATTTTCTCTCATTACCAATTATGGATTTTGCCTTCTGAAAACTTCTTTTATCCCTTGAAAATTCCTAAGATGGTCATAGTTCTTTAGCTGGTGGAGTTGCTGAAACCTTTGTTTTTGTAGAATTAGGGTCACTATCCATTCTACCTTGGATTTCTATTGGCATTCACTATTCACAGAACATGAAGATACAAAGAGAGGTCTTTACTCTGAAAGCTTCTTCTTACCTGATTATGACATTAACAATTTCACTTTGAAAATCAGATACAGTGACCCAGCAAACATAGAATCTTTATCATTTGCAGTAAATATAGAACCTAAGGCATCCTCAGGTTTACATTTGAAAGAAATAATTGTGTCTTCTGATGGGAGCATTCCTACTTCTAGCCCTACAATTGACATTAGATATTATGTCAGTCATAGGAAGTAACAATTTTGCCAGTGATGCATGAGAGATAATTATTAGAATTGTAATTCTTATATTTTACCCCCTTGAGTTTACTTATGTACCGAACAGGCAAAACTTGTACTCTACCACTAAGCAATATATCTAACCTCTACTCATTGGTTCTATGCTAAGAGATTTGATTAAAGAAGATATGACATATTTTTAGTGTTGTACTAGAACATATAAACCACTATAGATAATTTTACCTTTATCCTGAAACACATTACTACTCGTTTGTAACTAAATTTCTAAAGATTCATTCCCCTTTCTATCATGCTAGCCATTCATTCATTCAGGAGGATAGTAAATAAAAGATGTATAAATTTCTTGAGCATGAGCCCATTGCTGTACTTCCCTCTACAAGGAGTATGTCTCTTGATCAGAAAGACTATTAGATTAAATAATGTAATAGTAGATAAGACATTCTGCAGGTTCACAAATGATATCTTTGTAGAAGCTTTGCACACAGGGAAAGCAAATCTCTGCATGCAGAGCAAAAACTAAAGTAAAAAAAGTACCAAACTACTGTGTTTTCTATGATGTAAGCAATCCTGTGGAATCACAATACGCAGGAATCACCTAAAATATATGGAAAATACAATTCTTCTTAGGAATTCTCAGAAGGACAGGATAAGGACAGTATTGACAGCAATTTTTCACATGTAGAGTTTTCAAAATTGTACTAGTTTTTAAATTTTTCTTGGAAATAAAAATGTATAAATGTGTAATTCCATACTGATTAATGCACTGTGCTCAATGATGAATTGTATTGCCATATATTGATAGAAACTTATTGAAAATTGGTGATGAAGACAGAGAAAAGATATGCACAACAACTTCATCAAAAAGGAACAAAAGCATTAAGAGAATTATGTCCCAGGCAAAAGAAACAAACAAACAAGAAAAACACTTTAATTTTTGATTCACAGCAGCAGCGGATTTTTATAGTCACATGAATAAGATGACCATTTTATGACTAAACTAATTAGTATTTCTTCCACCACTCCATAATGACCCAATGGACTCATGAATTAAGGCTAAAGTGGAATAGAGGTTATAAATGGGTCAGAAACATTAACTTATACTCATCTGAGTTTTCCTGGTCACAACCACTATTGAACAAAAATAACAAAGGTTAACACAAAATTTTTGATATGGTATTATTCCATCATCTTGATGGCAAACAATTCGTGCAGATTATGTCTGCATATCATGCAAAAATCTATCTGTAAAGCAATTAAAATATTCTTTCACTTTTGTCTGTTTTCTTAGAGAACTGCACTGAAATCCATAGAGATGACAGTGTAGCTGAAGAGGTCACCATGTAAATCTGACTAAATTCTTGTAACGTACAATGATTACTAAGTGTTCTGATCATGTTATGCATCACTTTCATTTGATAATAAAATGCTGCATGTCACTTGTATGGCTTCTTAGTGTAGATACAAATATTCATAATGGGAATTTAATTTTACAATAATTTGATAGTTCCTGGTTAACCATTCTTTCTTACCGAAATTAAGGCCCCAGAGCCAGTAAAGAGCTGTTTCTCAAAAAAAATTTCTATTTAAAAATAGAAATAATGATTCATTAATATTTCCAGGGAAAGAAACAATCTGACTGTGACATATTAGGAGGTATCTACTCAACAAAAATATCATGATTCAGTTACATGACAAGTGGAATTTCCAAGGTGCATTCTTCATGGCCACAACATAGGGGGGAGTTTTGAAAAATCAGAGAATGGATGTATGCATATTTCATTTGTTATGAAAATGTTTTTCTTCTTAAATATACAATTGCTGAAATGGAAATCTCCAGACCGTAAGCTACTTTGTGAAGGATCTCCTGAAATCAGGTGACTTCTCTTTTTTTCCAGTTGTTGTATTGTTGAGTTTTTTAATGTGATGCTCAGGGGTTACTCGTGGTTATGAGCTCAGAAATCGCTCCTGGCTTGAGGGACTGCATGGGACACTGAGGGATAGTACTGTGGTCCGTCCTAGGTTAGCTGCATGCAAGGCAAATAAACACCTACCACTTGCACCACTGCTCAGGCCTCAAATTGTTGAGTCTTTTACCTAGAAGTCACAACATAGTTGGTAACAAACAAGAGTGTTTTGTTGGGTGATAGTTTCATACCAGGTACCAGGGCAAGTGCTGATTTTTTTTCAAACAATGAAATAATACTGTGCTTGCTTTCATTTTTTGATCATAACTAAAAGTTAGGAAATAAATTTTTCTAAGATACACTTGACTTGAGCATGTGCTAAAAGGATGTCTTGAATGAAGATGCATCTTTCATTATGAATAATATAGAAATATATCATTGCTCTTGGTTCTATATTTCTGAGGTAAATATAATTCTAATTTGATATTTATTCCAGTTTACATTCCTCAAATTAATAGAACCTATTTGACAGCTCATGGAGATTCTGACAGTTTTTGGGAATATCTGTTGAAATCCCAGAAGATGGGAAAACAAGTGCTGTATAAGTTCATACATTCTAGTTTTTCAGTGAAAAGAATGGTAATAAAATCTTAATGATCACCAAATTTCCAACAGTCTCTGAGTGATAGATAACAATGATGATTGAATTTGACCTTGATTAGTGTAGTTCGGAGTCCATATTTTATATTTCTTGAAGTATATGATTATTTACCCTTTTCCATGTGCATGATTACCATGGTAAAGAGTTGTAGGTGCCTTTGCAATGTTATGTATTAAATTTATTATAATTGTTGTATGAGTTAGCAATTTGATATAATCTGTGGTGGCATTATCTAGTTTAACAGAAAGCATCATCCACATACCATTAGAACCAAAAGTAAGAATCAGAACCTAAAAATTTAAGAGCCACCATCTATGCTCAATGTGTAACTCCCTTAAGAAAGCACCTTAGGGTGAATCCCTAACACATCTTGGGTTTTACAATCATTTAAGTTGATAAGGGATGACGAAAAAATGCCCTAGTTCCTGTGCTATATAAAGAGATAATTTGCTCCTAGTTGTGATATAGCTGTGCTTCCAGTGGGGGTCATTGGGTGATTTATGTGACGTGAGGTCTTTTGCTTACTTAATCTGGAACTTTTGTGCTTATAAATGTCAATTCAAATGTAGTAGCCTTAGGATCTGCTTCAACTTTGGGTTCTTAAGAATAACTGCCAAAGTCATAGGTCAATTTGAGTTAGATTGTTCTGATTGTGTCATTCCTCCACCACTATGCAAATCATTCTCATATTGTCTTTGACAGTTGATTGCATTGCCTACCACCACACAAGGATCCCATTATTTCCTTTTATTATGTTTCCTCAGTCTGGAAATGCAGTTCTTTTGTAAGCTTTGAACTTTGGAAAGGGGCTACCACTACAAATTTATTTCTCTAATATTGGTGAAAGAGACTATTTCTGTCTGTACCTTCTCAGAATGGGTAAATGGACCTGTGTGCTTGAAGAAATATATTTTTTATTGAATGATGCTTACATAAAAAGAGGTGAGGGGCTGATAGGAAAAGGAATTCAATTTTCAGAGAGCTTGAAAAATGAAACAAGCAATCAAATAGGTATAAAAAGATGTTCAAAGAGAACTGGGGCTTGAAGAGCAAGTCAGAATGTGATTCTGTAGTCTTGAAAGAACCTTGATAGTGAGTAATGTGCAATAAATTTATTGCATGGGCAAAGGGCTATGAACATTAGATCTTATCCTTACAAATTGTTAGATTTCCATGAGAAATTTTACTATCCTGGTTTTGTCTATAAAAATTAAAATTTTATTTAATCACTGATGATAACTACTTAGAAAGTTGGGCTAGTTTGTATTATTCTTCTTTTAATCCCACTCCAGTCTAAATGTAAACCTGTCTCCTTGATGAGAAGAATTATATCTTCTCAGAGTTATGAATCTAACAGAAATTTTGTTTTTTAATGCTGACACTTTTTAGAGCTCTTTTTCCATTATAGGTCTATAGTTATTAAGTTGATGCTGTTTTTTGTCCTGTGTTCATTAGAAAGTATTTGTCATCTTTAGTGTACAAGGGCATTTATTATTTCATGTTCCTCTTTTTTTACTTTTAGCTTTTTTTTTTGGGAGGTCACACTAGCAGGCTAGGGGAATCACATGGGATGCTGGGGATCGAACCAGAGACAGTCTAGGGGTAGCTGCATGCAAGGCAAATGCCCTATCATTATGCTATCTCATAGCTTTTTCTCTTAAGCTTTCTCTGTAGAACTCAGAAATAAAAGAAAGGAGATTTATCCTAAGTAAACTTTAAATTGTCTTTTCCAGAAAAAAATATAATTACCTTGTTGCTGAACATATTTAAATATATTAAATTTATTATTAAAATACATTTTAGTATATGAATACACATATTACATTTTAATTATTTTATTTGTTAACCATATTAAGAAACTAAAATTTTATCAAATCTAAAAATAACAAATTTATATGCTTATCTGACTTTCCATTTATTTGGTGGTAATTTATTTCTATATTTATTTAATATATTTTGTTTTCAGCAGACACTGAGCAGTTATCTTGGATCTGTGGTCAGGAATAATTCCTGGCAATGCTTAGAGACCATATGGTATGCAATGTTCACTCTAATTTTATAGAAGGTGGCACATATATGGCAGTGTTCAGGGAGCACTCCTGAGAGTGCACAGGCTATCGTATGAGATACCAGAGACTGAACTTTTGCTGGATTACTTGCACGGCGAGTTTCCCATTCATTGTACTAGTATTCCAGTTCTTGAGTTCTATATGATTTCTTATAGAATGAAAAAGAATGCATTTGTTGTTTCCTTGAAATTTCTGTCCATATTCAGTAAATATTATTACAACACCATAGATGTCTATTCATTTCTATTTATTCCTTTACTTTATAAATATAAACATTCTATATCACCAATTTATTTCTTTATAAGTCAATGTCTATTTCTATTTAGGGATATGGCCAAAGAATGTTATTCAAATAGTTGTGCCACATAAATATAAATCACAGGATAATTTTTATATTTGGTATAATTCTAAATTGAAAGGAAAATAATATTTCAACCTACAAAGTAGATTTGTTTTAAGTTTTATTTAAAAAATATTGGCAAATAAAAAGTAGTATGAGGTAGAGAAGTGGAAAAGAAAGAAATTTGCCCTAGAGCATTAGTATATTACTTAATATAATTATGATAAATAGAGTGCATGTTGGAAGAGATTCAGCTAAGACACATTATTCTCTTATGGCATTAGCACCAGAATTAATGAGGAATGATGATATTGAAGTATTTTTTTGTCAGTGAAAAAGTATATAGACTGAAACGTTGCTAGATTTTAAGTCTTTGCTCCATGTATCAACTTTGCAAACTTTCTCAGTTTCTTCAACAATATGAAGAAATGACTGTTTACTCATGGTTTATTTGTAAAATTGTTATAATATTTAGGTAGATTGGTGGATTAAGTGGCAGAAGGATATGTAACATGATATTTGTATTTTAGCTATTAATACTATTAGAATCTAAAGTTTGATTTAGCCATGACAGGCTCAAATTTAAAGTAACACTAGGCCAGAAGAGGCAGTTTAAGGGACTTCGAGAACTTGTATCTGAATAAATGAACTAGCAACAACGGGGAGCCTGTGGGTGAACAAAGTCACAGGCACCCACTGAGCACCTTAGCCCCTCCTCTACTACTTCAGCTAGATAAACTAGCAACACCTGGAAGCCTGTGGGTGGACAAGTTCTCAGGTGCCCAATGGGCACCTGATTCTCTCTTCTACTACAACAGTTTGATGCAGACCCCGAAGCCCCATATACCACAATATTCCTCTCTAGGTATCTAGCTCATGAAAGGAAACACCCTACCAGAGGTCGGCATCTTTAAGACATAAAGAGCCACTTGGTCTCTTTTCTGAAGAGAGGGGAAAAAAACCTGGGAGCCGCAAAACCATCCCGACATTTAAAACAAATATAGCACTGCATGCATTGTTTCTTATCTTAACGTGCAGTTAGTTATCCACCTGAAGAAGAAAAAAAGAATTTTCCAATTAACGATGTAAAACATATATTTGTGCAAATTAATAGCCAATTAAAATATTTAAGTAATACCGTTCCCCGCCCCCCTGCTATTGACCCTGCTGTCAGAGCCATGGCAAAGCTTCAAAAGAGCTTCGAAAGATCTGGAGGTGGGTTGCCAACCCTTGCCCTAGACAATAGCCAATCAACTTAAAAGGTAACTGTTATAGTTTGAAGCCTCTTAACCAAATAAAAGAATTCTGAGAGTTCAGTCAGGGGTCGCCATTGCCTTAGAGGAGTGATCCCAGTATGATAGTAAAAAACTCCCATGCCTTAGTGCAGTGATGATCTTCACCTGTGAACTTTGTAGAATGAATCTCGAAATCTGAGCTAACATTTTGGGGGCTCTTCCGGGATCCTGATCTATAGAGATGGGAGGACAACGAACAGTATGGAGGAAAGCTCTAGTAAAATTAGTAAACCCCAGAAGGGAGGTCTAGACCAGCTGTAATTCTGTAAAAGGCCGATTTCTTATCCTGGTCTAAGAGACATCCAAATTCAACTGGAAGCTTTGAGTGGTAGATTTTAGTGCAGATGAATCATTGATTCTCTGCTTTCTTTCTCGCATTTTTCAAGGATATTGCTGATGCTCAGTAGACTGTACATTTCATAACAGGTTTTAGAGGTCATCTTTGAGGAGTGTTTAATTAATGAATTTCCAGAAACTTCTTAGATTTGTTATATTTTAATTTAAAGAAACATTTACTCTTTGGATACTCTGCTTCCATTTCTATGAAAAAAGGATTAGTTCAATTTTTTTCTTCCTTTCTATTTATCCAGCTCTTGAAAAGTTTCTTTTCTTCTCTGGGATATGACAAAACTTAGTGATACTCAACGCTTACTCCCAGTTCTGCAATCAGAAATCACATGTTGGTGCTGGAGAACCATATGTATGGGATGCCTAAAATGAACCTGGGGTTGACAGTGAAGGCAAATGATCTTCTCACTCTTGCCCTAAACATGTTAGTTTTTATTCACTTTGCAACAATTCAAATGTCACCCAATTTGGATTCCTAATACTTTATTACTAATTAGTAGTGATAATATACTTCTTTTAATGTAACATATATTTTATATTTAGAAAAAGACTATTTAAAATTGATAGCATATTTTAGTAATGAATATCAAATTGATGCCTTTTTGTTTTATATTTATATATACATATAAGGATATATATATAAATATGAGAGTTCAGAAAAATTTTCAGCTTATGGGTGTTTTCTTCCACTATCACAATTATCATACCAATAAAAATAAAATTGGAAACAAATTAGTGATAGTAAGCAACTGGTTTTATACTCATTTTAAAAATAGCTATCCATTTTTAAAAGAAACAAATTTATTGCATTACAGATTTGTATTACAGATTTATACTCTTATAGATGTATCTGCATATCTTGAGGTTTGAGTTATGGAACAATTATTCATATACTGTGTATTTAATGTCACTCAGTCTTAGGCCTCTCTCCTAACGATGCATAAGGGATTAAGTTCATGATTTATATTTGCTAATTTTAATTCCCTGTTTCTTAATCCTTAGGGAGCTGCTTCTCCAGTAACTAAAGCATTGTGAGATTTAAGAAGACTTTCTTATCTGGACTTTATTCTTATTTACTATGAATGTTTAAATAGTGTCTGTATGGAAATTTAGATGGCAGTGAGAGAAAATAGTTTTAACAAACCAAGCTCATTGTTACTAAGTCTGTTTTTTTTTTTTCCTCAGAGCAGTGGTAGCTGCAGTTAATAAAAAGTGAATTTAATGGAAAAAAAGGAAAGATAGAAGTATCCATTCCAATCAAATTCTGTCATAATATCTCAGGTATCTGGAATTTATAACATACTATTCAGAAGTCTCCAGTGATACATTTCTGTAACAGAAACTGTAAATCTATTGGCAGTTTCATTAATCAGACAAAAAGCTGTGCAGTCATTGAAATAACTCCTCAAATAATTGCCAGCTTGCCATGCAATGGCATCACTCTAAGGAAGCCTTTCAACAATTAATGAGATAATTCAGGTAAAATGAACATTTCTGGCATTAAAAAATTATTGTTGGATATGTTATAGTTTAAAGAAAAAAGTTCCTGGAATTGTTTCTTGCCATAAGCTTATTTTATGTCTTTGGAAAAATGTGTAGTCACTGCATCCTGCTACCATGTAGTGCCTTTTTTCAATTATTAAACTATTTGTAAGTATATGTAGTAAATTTTATTTTTAATTTATTTAGTGCTTTATTGAGCATGTGAAATCAAAGCTACTGTATAATTAGGAGAAATATATATATATATAATAAAAATGCCATCTCTCAACAAACAGGAAATAGGATAAGATATAATGGAGGAATCTCTTTTAATACTTTCCTTGAAAGTATTAGTAAATCAGGGGCCAGAGCAACAGGCCAGTTGGAAAGTTACTTGTTTTGCATGTAGTCCACCTGTGTTCAATCCCCTGCACTTGCATATGGTTCCCAGAGTCTGTTAAAAGTGATCCCTGAGCACAGAGTCAGGAATAAGGCCTGAGAACCATTGATGTGCTCTCCAAAAAGATCAAACAACAAACAGAAGGTATTAGTAGATAGAAGAAACAAAAACCAAGACTGAATAAAAATGATAGAGAATAAGAAAAGTCTTAAAAATAAAATCCCTGCTATGGCAACTGCTATGTAAAAGATCAACTCAGATTCTATTCTGGTAACTCTAGGAGTGATCCCTAAATACAAAAACAAGAATAACCCCAAACAAACAAATAAGTAGAAACAACCAAAACATGAAATTTCGTGTTGTATAAAAAAGGGGAAAGTTTTCAAAAGTAGAAAGAAATGTTAGATAAGCTATTGGGAGTTGGCATACTTTTTTCAAATCTCAAATTTTTTAATATTCAGAATAAATCAGTTAACTATTTTTAATGATTTCATTTGGGGATTAATTGACTTACATCTCTCAGTGCTCAGATATTACTCTATTTGAGGATTCCTCTTGAAGGTAGTCTAGGAAATATTTATGGTGCCAGTGATCAAACCAAAACCAAGTGCCTTATTCACTAACAAAGTAAGAATAATACTTTAATATGATGTGGATTAAAATGGTGTCAGTCACAAGTCACAGGCAAGGCATTCACCTTAACACTATATATAGTATGTATGGAACTGTCTTTTTTTTTTTTAGTTTTTGTGGCCACACTCAGTGGCACTCAAGGGTTAATTCTGGCTCTGTACTCAGAAATATCTCCTGGCTCAGGGGACCATATGAGATGCCGGGATTCAACCTGCCTCTGTCCTGGGTCAGCTGCATGCAAGACAAACACCCTATTGCTGTGCTATTACTCAAGCCCTGGAACTGTCTTTTTTTAAATGTGGCTTCTTATTGGAAGAATTTGCTGGGAGAGTGAGGTGGAGTGGGAAATTGACATGCAATAGTGGGTATTATATTCAGGCTTCACATTTGCTAGACATATGCTTTACCACTTCAGTGCCACCCGTTGGCCTATACTTAGAATTTTTTCTATTTTCTGTACCTATATAAGAAACATTCATTTAGTTTTATAACATAAGTAATAAAATATTGTGAATTTAAAATGTTTTTCTCTCTCTGGACATCCATAATCATATATCACATTCATATTTTTCTGTTGCACAAAGTTTAAATATAAAAAATATATCAAATAAAATGGAGAAAATTTATCAAAATATATTTATGACGAGACTAATATTTCATTAAAATATAAAAGAAGCAGTTGCCGACTGATAATTTAATTTATATTTTATAATGGTCTTACCCAGTAGAGCTTGAAGACCTGAGTCCATTAGTCACTATTCTTAACTAGAGTCATTTTATAATGATTCAGTTCTTTGCTGAAGTGTTCAGGCTCCACCAGGGCAACCCCAAAAGTTTTCAAGGACCATGAAATTCTGAGGATCAAATTCACCGTCTACAATATGCTAAGAATATGTTCTGTCACTAAAGCTATATCTATATCCTCTACCAGATATTTTAATTAGCTCTTTTGGCCAGCAAATATATTTTTCTTGATTATTTAAATTTTTTTTCAATTTTAAAAGAAAGCAATTATTTTTCCTACTCCTGTATGAACAAAAAGACTTTATCGTTGTATATATCACCTAGAGATTTGAGATTCCTGGTGTGCAGAGCCTGAAAATGAGACAGATTAATGACTAATGGCCAATAGCACCTTTATAAGTATTTCTGATTTTTATATTCTATCCTATTTTCTGGTCAATATGTTTATGTTGGGGCCAGAGAGATAACATGGAGGTAGGACATTCATGTTGCATGCAGAAGGATGGTGGTTTGAATCCCAGCATCCCATATAGTCTCCTGAGCCTGCCAGGAGTGATTTCTGAGTGTAGAGCCAGGAGTAGCTCCTGAACACTACCGGTTGTGACCCAAAAACAAATATATGTATGTATGTATGTATGTATGTATATATATATGTACATTTTGCCTGCTGTAAAGTGTTAAAGTATATTATTAGTATAAGGAACAGGGTGTTTTTCTGCTATAAAGAGATGAAAAAGCCAGATCAATGACAGATACTTGCATAAGAAAACCAAAGGTTTTATTATTTTTATTTTAATTTTATTTTTTAGGTTTCTTTTATTTGTTTTTTGGGTGACATATAGTGGTCTTCTGGGGTTACTCCTAGCTCTGTGCTCAGAAAGCACTCTTGGAAGGAAGGCTCAGGGGAGCATATAGGATGCCAGGATTCGAACAACCATCCGTCCTTGGTTGGCCGCATGCAGGCAAACGCCTACCTCTGTACTATTTTTCCTGACCTAGAAAAACAGAGGTTTTATGACTGAAACCCAAATACAATCATGTTTGTAATCAAGGTGCTCAAATAAAGATATTATTCAAATAAAAAAAAGAAATTGTATAGAAAAGCTAACAAAATAAAAGCAAAGGTATTTGTGTACAACTTGATCTAATTGTTTAATTGTTTTAAAAATATAATGGGATGATAGGGTCTTTATGGGCATGTATGCTTGTCTCTATGTTATTTCAGGCAAGCTATTTTTAAAGTCGTTTTATTTTTATTTATTATTACTTTTTGTTTGGTTGGTTTTGGAGTCACACCTGACGATGTCCAGGGGTTATTTCTGGCTCTGCCCTCAGGAATCACTCCTGGTGGGCTCAGGATGGGATGTTCATATGGGATGCCAAGGAATGAACATGAGTCAGTGGCCACATGCATGGCAAG
This sequence comes from Crocidura indochinensis, assembly GCA_004027635.1. Classification (NCBI taxonomy): domain Eukaryota; kingdom Metazoa; phylum Chordata; class Mammalia; order Eulipotyphla; family Soricidae; genus Crocidura; species Crocidura indochinensis. The sequence goes on from PVKC010015588.1 coordinate 16,893, forward strand.
AGCCCTACCCACTATGCTATCACTTCGCCCTCATCATTACATTTTATTGGATAGCATTCTCATAAATGGTTATAATGCTTGGCATGAGTCATGTCTAGACTTCAACAGTCTTGAGAATAAATTAATTATTTAATTTTCTTAGTGAAATCTTTATCATACAAATTTCTAATGCTGTCATTCATATGAGGGGGTAAGCAAAGCAAAAGAATAGCAACAACAATTACAAAAAAAAAAAGGCAAAACGAAAACAACACCTACATCAATGTAAAATTACCAGAAGGGTGGAGATAAAAAAAGACAATCCAATAGATTATGGTAAAAGGTAAAAGGATAATGTTATTTTTCTGGTGGCTATAATGTGACATATATAAAAATGAGGTGTGAGATTGTATCCCTAGAGCATATGGTTTTATTAATCAGTGCTACATCAAAAAGAATTAATAATAATGATTAACTTGATCTCATAGAAATTTAAAAGATGTTTATAATATCTGGTATGAAGAATAGTGTTGAACATACACTGTGTAATTCTACTCAATAGTCACATTGGAGCAAATTTTTAATTCCTTTAGTGGTAATAGAAGAACAATTACATGTTATTTTCTTCCTTGCAAAAATACATGGGGAAAGCTCTTCAATAGGGCATATGTGCTATTTATGGATGTTCTTCCTAAAAGAAGTAATTCTAGACATTAGTATTTAAAACCATACTGCTTTCTGCTGTAAAGTTGACATTTTGGATAACATTGCTGATTAATCATTCAAATTTAGATAATACTTAGAGCTTACATCTTTTAATGGTTATAAATTTGTATTTCTTTCCAAAAGGACAGTAATTCTCTTGAGGTTTAGACACTTAGGAACATGTCATTTTTAATAGTCAATGGAAAGGAAACATCAAGTTAAACCTAGCATTTTTTTAATATGTACCTTACCTCCAGCGCCACCGCCTGACCCTCATTTTTTGAATATGTACATGAATAAATACAAGAATATTCATTTATTATGTCAATATATATACATTTTAATTATATTTTGTATGATTTGTATCAGTACCAAGAGTACATTTCCCATTTCAAAAGAAAAAAAAAGAGACTTTGTGTGTATTTATATAAATTTCCAGTTAACACATTTTAAAACACACTAGAAGTAAAACTGGAGCCATCTTGTTGCACTTGTTTATAGTGTTATCCCCCTTTGACTTTTGTGCAAAAGATAGCAGATGCTGTGGGTGATTGGAGCACACCTGCTTCTTATACAACAATAATGTGTAATTTGGACTACCAAATGAATAATTAATGTCAAATTAATTCAAGATGCTTTCTAAAAAATCACAGGTAAAATACTTTGCTTTCTTGGGAAAATGCTGAGATAGATATTTTTATTAGCAATTCTATCTCCCTTAATCCTAACTAGAAATTTTCACTAAATGATAAAGAACTTGTACTGAATTATATTAGAAAAAAATGTTTATTCTGATTTTTCAGAACTTATCCACTAATAAAATTCATTTGCTTATGCACCATATCTAAGTGCATCTTAGCTGACACAGTGCTTTCTGAAGAATTTATCCCCCCTCTCAATAGAAAGTTGCCCACAATAGAATAATTGTTTACATTTGGAATATTTTCAGCAATGTCTCTCTGTCTCTTTTTCTCTCTATCTCTATTTCTATATCTTTATCTCTCTATATTTTTTTTGTGTGGGGAGTGGGGGTCACACCTGGCAGCACTCAGGGGTTATCCCTGGCTCTACGCTCAGAAATCACTCCTGGCAGTCTCTGGGGACCATATGGGAGGCCTGGACTCGAATCACCGTCCTTCTCTATACAAGGCAAACACCTTACCTCCATCCTATCTCTCCGGCCCTTCTATATATCTTTTTTAGAATAATTTTTATTGAAAGCCTTGTGAATTACAGGTCTTTCACAGTTATATTTAAGGTACATAGTGACAATGAATTAGAGCAATTCCCACCACTAGTGTTGATCTTCCTTTGCCCCTGTTCCTGTCCTGCATCACATACTTCCCCCGATTGCCCCCAGACTTCTAATGTAACTGGTTTCCTTTGTATATACCTTGTTGTAGATCTTGATTATGTTGTCATTGACTTTGGGTTTCGTATTTAGACATGAGCATTATTTATTTCCACTCAATGTTTATGTGACTATTTGCACCTGGTACCATCCACTTTCTTTCTTTCTTTCTTTCTTTTTTTTTTTTTCTTAATTTATGAGGTGAACAAGATGATTCAAGTTCTGTGAGGAAACCATTTAGGAGCTATCACTTAAAATTTAAAAGAACAAAAGGAGAAAAATATCTCTCTCTTGAAAGCAAGATATCTTTTATTGAACAAAACTTATTTAGAAAGATAGGATGGGAGAGAAGAGGAAAATAAGGATTCAACAGAGAACTGGAAAAAACGCAGAGACACAAGGACAAGCATTAAGTGTTCAGAGGAAAGTATAAGCTTAAAGAACAAGTCCTGATTTGTTTTAGGGAGAAGGTTTTATACAATACCTCCAAATGGGATTTGGTTAAAGCCTTTCTGCCTACATAGAAAATAATCTTGGTATTGTCAACAAGAAAGCCTTTCACTGTTCTCATAATTTCTTCCCTTGTACTGTTGATTGTCTCTCTATAATATCATGGATTTTTCTGTAGCTTGTCTTTTACTGATAAGTTTTTAGGTAGTACCTAGAATTTCTTCATGAGGTGGAGTTAGTTTCTTGTTTCCAAATAACTCAAGATTTTCATATTAAATAAGGTCTTTGAGGTAAGGTCTTTAGTCTTAGGACACTTCAAGGCTAACTAATCTCTTCTTCAATGTTATTCTTCTGTAAAGTTCATTAACAGGGCTCCCTATCCGGCTGCCTACCAGTCTCTTAAGGTGAAAGCACTCTAGTTTATTTTGTTATATCATTGGCTTGTTACAAAACAAAATATTGAAGCAATATCTGGAATTAATCATAGATTTCAAAAGGTGTTGGATGAGTCATTGACCAAGTATACTGATCAGTAATTTCATTTTACCTGGGAATGCCAACAGATGTCTTATTTTTTCTGATAAGTCATATTCATTGAAAATGTCTCTGCATTTCAAGGTTATTTAATTTTTTAAATCAAGATTTCTTTCAAAATCTTTCAGGAAAAGAATTGTCATAAATGGTAAGAATTTAGAATGAAACACTCATGGCTTAAATGCCAATATTTAAAAATAAATATTAAAACCTATCAAAATGAAATGAAATTTGGATAATATGTATTTTAAATTTATAAATAGACTTTCTGTGGACAAATATCCATCTCAGTTTCTGGGAAATAAATCTAAATTATATATGCTATGTTATACCAATGTGACCATATTAGAAAAGTTAAAATAATGTATACTTGTGCAATATATACATATATCAAAATTCAAAATGATAGTTCCATTTAATTCATCATACTTATCAAAATATTTTTCAAATAATAATCAATAAAACATTTTGTTAATATTTCATAAATATAGTTATCAAATAATCTATAAGCATTGTTTAACACCCATCTTTGAAATTGAATAATATTTTCCTTTTTACTACATTATTCTATTATATAGCCGTAAATGAAATACCCGACATGGATAGTATTCCAAAAAGTACTAAACAGATTTTATCATTTGATTTAGAACATTTGTTGTGCTACATAAAAATCATGAGTAAATTTTGAAAATAATTTTATTTTTCCACTTTTAGGCACAGTGATTTATAACAATGTAAATACAGTTTCAGCTATATCAAGCTTCATTACCAACACCAGTAGTGTCAGAATCCCTCTTTCAGTGGCTCAAACTTCACTCTAACATCCACTTATACCTCATAATCTTTGCTAACTCCTTTTCTCAGAGTCTGTTATTATTGTTTAGTTGTTATTTCCATACTACATTTCTTCATATTTCACACAAGTGATCATTCTGAATCTGTCTCTTTTATCTAAGAGATTTATTTTTTTATTTTTTTATTTTAACATCTTGATTACATACATAATTGTGTTTGGGTTTCAGTTATGTAAAGAGCACCACCCATCACCAGTGCAAGGTTCTCATCACCAATGTCCCAAATCTCCCTCCTCCCACCCACCCCCGCCTGTACTCTGGATAGGACTCCATTTCACTCATACATTCTCATTATTAGGACAGTTCAAAATGTAGTTATTTCTCTAACTAAACTCATCACTCTTTGTGGTGAGCTTCATGAGGTGAGCTGGAACTTACAGCTCTTTTCTCTTTTGTGTCTGAAAATTATTATTATTGCAAGAATGTCTTTCATTTTTCTTAAAACCCATAGATGAGTGATACCATTCTGCGTTTTTCTCTCTCTCTGACTTATTTCACTCAGCATGATGGATTCCATGTACATCCATGTGTAGGAAAATTTCATGACTTCATCTCTTCTGACAGCTGCATAATATT
>PVKC010015589.1:0-21391 GCA_004027635.1 Crocidura indochinensis
TTTTTCTAGGGAGACAGCAAGAAAATGGAAGACGCCAGTGCCTATCTGACTCTTCCTTCTTACCGACACCACATGGAAAACAAGGGAGGCACCTTGAGTCGAAGCTCCAGCAGTGTTGGGGGACTCTCCACCAGTTCACGAGATGTGTTCTGCATTTCTACCTTGGTGTGCTCCACAAAGCTTACTCAGAATGGTACTGAAATCATAAGCTTTGTGTATGATGTGTGTATTTATGTATGTGTGTGAGTACATGAAAGAATATTTTGATATGAGCAGTTTAGACCAGTAATAATAATAATAATAATAATAATAATAATAATAATAATAATTTTATCTGTCTGAATTATTTTAGTGGGCTTGTTGGGTTTGCTGAAGTGGCGTATGAAGCCTCAACTCCTCCAGGAAAATTTAGAAAAGTTGAAGATTGTGGATGGAGAGGAAGTGGTGAAGGTCAGTAGGGCTTTATCTGTGTGCATTCAGGATTGGTGACAAAGCTTTGACTTTTGTTTCAAGGTGGGAATCGAGGTACTAGGGAAAACATTTTCTGACAATGGATCATAGATTTCCAAGATGACATGAGATATCACTACTGGGAAATTTGGTCCAAGGACATTGAGTATCAAATGTCTAAAGGATATGATTATCTGACTGTTTCAGTCTCTGGAAATAGATCAGTCTGGACTAGATCCATCTCAAACAGTTCTTAACTTCATGAAATAATATTATGGGCAGGAGTAATTTTCTGGATTGTTGTTGAATATTGAAAGTGGTATTATGGGCCAGAGAGATGGTAAAGTGTTTTTGCCTTGCATGAAGAAGGTCATTGTTTCAAATCCTGGCATCTCATATGGTCCCCTGAGCCTGCCAGGAGTGATTTCTGAGCACAGAGCCAGGAGTAATCCCCGAGCGCTGCTGGGTGTGACCTAAAAACAAAACATACACACACACACACACACACACACACACACACACACACACACAGAAAGAAAGTAGTATTATTTGGAAACAACCTAAGTGTCTGAGAACAGATAAGTGGATAAAAAAACTGTGTTCTATCTACACAGTTGGAATATTATGGACTAGTATGGAATGGAATACTATGTTGCTGTTAAGAAAAATGAAGTCATGAAGTTCTCGATGGGTATGGAGATTATTATGCCGAGTGAAATAATTCAGAGGGAAAGATGTAAAATAATCTCACTCATTTGTGGGATATAAACATAGTAATGAAAGTAAAAGATAGTATATTCAGACACAATAGAGGTAAGAGCCAGAAGATCAATTCATGGTAGAAAGCTTGCCACAAAGAGCATTGAGTGCGGTTAGAATAGAGACGGGTCCACTATGATAATGATAGTTGGAATAGTTGGAACTGTTCACTTTAGAAAAGCAGCAGGGGTGCTGAAAGGGATAAACTTACATGCATGATATATTAACAGTAGTTAATATAGTGTCAAAAAGGAGAAAGAGAGAGAGACAGAGTGAGAGAGAGAAGCAAAATGCCTTTCCAAGAGGCAGGAAGCAGAGTGTTGGGAGAGAACCTGGGACAATGGTGGTGGGAAAAGCACACTGGTAAAGGGTGGTGTACAGTCTATGACTGAAAATAAATCATGAATAATTTTGTAGTCATGTGCTTAATAAAGTAATTATAAAAATTATTCAGGATTAAGCTAGAGAGATAGTACAGAGGTTAAGATGCTTGCTTTGTACATAGCCAACCTGGGTTTAATTCATAGCACTGCATGTGGTTTTCTGATCACCAGAAATGATCCCTTAGTGCAGAGCTAGCACTAAGTATCTCAGGGTTTGACCCAAAATTTAAAGAAAATAAATAGCACAGTCTTTTTATGGAACACAATATTAAACTAAATATACAAAACATAAAGTGGTTAATTATTTCTAGTTAGTTATTTTTGTTGCAATAAATTGCTACAGTAGCTTAACCCTTTAGTACTACCTATAAGTTTATATTAGAAATAAATGTTCTAGATTTTTTGCTGCTTGGAGAGAAATATGTATTAAAAAAAGAAGGGGAAAGACATCAGATCAGGGCTCACATTTTCAGTGAAACAAACAGAAAATAATGCAAATTCCAGACATTGTCCTCACAGTGATATAGAATATAGTGTCTGAAATGCATATCTAATTAAAGCAATCCTCTTCTCCAGGACTGTGAACTGGGACAAGTGTTTCCCAGAGGTCCTGGTGATCTTGTTTTCAGCAGAAACTTGTACAGCCAGAAACTCTAAGACTAAATATATCTGCGTGGCATTTCTAAGTTTTGAAGAAATATAGAAAATACTGACCACACATGAGGATGGAGGAGTAACACATTTTAGTTACTTGTGTATCTATGAAAAAACAATGGCCATATTTCCAGATCAGTGCTTCAAATGTGAATTATTGACCCTTGATGAATTATGCAATATCAGAGAAATTCCCCAGGCAGCTTTTTATAAGTTTTATCACCTTTGAGAAGCTTGGAAAAGTCATCTTGGAGGGAATTAAATGGTTTCCTTTTGTATTCTTTTTCATATTTTTGTAAGAACTATGTTACTGAAATATAATGTAGTTATGATAAAATATATTGAAACTTAGGAGTACAGCTTACTGTATTTTATAGAGTATGTATACATCTGTAAAATATAGTTTATATATATAAGGTTACATAAGCAGTCATGCATCCTTAATTACAGGGATACATTCTGATAATATGATTTTTTCATTATGTGAGTATCATTGAGTGGAAGTACACAGATCTAGGTGATACAGCTTACTATAACACCTAGGCTATATAATATAAACTGTTTTTAATCACCATTAGACATGCATGTCTTGTTCACTAAAATGTCATTGAGGGATTTATGATTGTATCTAGATCAAGATGTAGAACCCTAGTCTCCCTCATTACCCTTTTCTGTCAGCTGCACACGTGAGGACTGCTATTATGCCAGCATCATAGATGAGTGTTTGCTTGTTCTTGATTTTCATGAAAATAGAGTAACACTATTTTTGATACCTGAGACTTTATTGCACACAATGCTCACCAGAGTTAGTTTACATTTCAAAGTAGTTCTTTTATTTTTTTGTTGCTCTGGAGTATTCTATTTTTAGTTCAGCAGAACACACATTGAATCAACACAACTGTATTTTTTCAATTTTGTGTGTTAGATACATTTTGACAGTTTTTTCATTAAACCCTAAATGATCAACATGCCCTAATGTCTATTTCCAAGGAGCTGACTATCATTAAATTTGTTCAGAATGAATCTAGCCTAACTAGATTTAAAATAGTCTCCTTAAAATATTTATTCATCTAGCCTGTTGTGGAGTATTTGATAGTTTACAATCAGCACTTTCATTCATCCACTCTGTGATGGACAGAATATAAAGTTTAATAGTTTACCTTTGTATTATTTTTCACATTTTTATAAAACGTCTGTTACTGAAGTATAATATACCAATAATAAAATATATATTGAAACTTAGGAGTATAGTTTAATCTATTTTATAGAGTATTAACATATCTGTAAAATATAGTTTTTCTACATGTAAGGATACATGCAAAGTCATGTTCTGGCTCTTTTGCCTACCCTGAACTTTTGGTAGACTTACGCTTTTCTTCTTGTGACCTTAAACTAAGGGCTGATTTTTAGGTCATTTACACTCTTCCTTAACATAGCCTCTGTTGTTATTTCCAGTTTCTTCAAGATACTTTGGATGCCCTCTTCAACATCATGATGGAACATTCTCAAAGTAATGAATATGACATCCTTGTCTTTGATGCTTTGGTAAGTGGGTTTGTATCCTGTGACATTAAACATTAATGTATGTTTTGCTGTGAGAACTTGTAAAGTTATAGTTTATCTCATGAGTTCTTTAGAATGCAGTAACACACACCAGGGAAATAACTTCTGTTTCCTTTCATTTGTTTTGACTTCCTTTGAAAACATAGCAATAGGTGAAATCACAGGGTAAGGCAAAGTGTGAATTTGAGTCGTAGGGTAATGCTAAGGGTAAGGCAAAAGTTAAGGCAAAGGGCGAAAAAAGATTATGTTAACTCTCGTTGAAAGTACATGAAAAAGACTGAAAATGATACATCAGATTTCCATGTTAGCCAGGTTGTAAGGCTAGATTTTTTTTTTATTTTTTGGAGTCATATACATCGGCTCTCAGGGGTTACTCTTAGATCTGCACTCAGAAATCATTCCTGGGATGCCAGGATTCGAACTAGGGTCTGTCCTGTGTTGGCCACGTGCAAGGCAAATGCCCTACCACTGTGCTATCACTCTGGCCCAGAAATATTTTCTAACTCTCTATTTTTTTCTTTCTTAGGACTCCAACACATTAGAGCTATTTGGCACACTGCTCTACAATTCCTTCTTTCTTCCTTCATCTTTTTGAGTGTTCTCAACCTTCTCTCTCCCTGTCTGAACTCACATTTTATCTTTGTCTTTATCAAGACAAATAAAATATTTGCATTTGGTATCCGTGATCGGTGAAATCTTAATTGGTTAACCCATGTTAGTGACATTTTCTTCTTAAAAGAGGTTCCTGGAGGCAGGTGTAACAATATAGTGTTTCCTAAGATGGTCTCTTGGAAAGTTAACCCTAAGGGAAAAATGTTTCATGACAAAAAAAATCAAATGATTTAGGAAAGTGATCAACATTGTATGACCATTTTAAGATTCACAGTGCATCTAGGTATATGAAAATCTCCAATAAATTCTAATAATGAAGGATGCAGTCTAATAATGATAACCTGATATTTGTCATTTTTATTATTTTACTATAAGCCTCTTGTGTTAAGAAATTATAGTTGACTTCATGGAATATTTTTTGAGGGACACTACCAGAACAAACAAATAAATCAATGATATTATGCCTGAGAAAATGTATTTTGAGGGGATTCAGCTACGGCATGTGACTCCTGCTTCTCACATACTGATTTCTTGCATCTCCTCAGATCTATATAATAGGACTCATCGCAGACCGGAAATTTCAGCATTTTAACACTGTTCTGGAAGCTTACATTCAACAACATTTCAGTGCCACTTTGGCTTACAAGTAGGTAACTGGGTAACTGTTCATGTGGGGATTTCTTGCTATGTTTTACTTATCTACAGGATGCCTAGGCCATTAGAAAATTGATTGTTTTTTCTTTTTGGCACTAGCATATGTAAGTTACCCCATTTCTTTTTATTATTATTTTTTATTGAGACCAATGTGAATTACAAGTCTTTCATAGTTGTATTCAAGGCACATAGTGACAGTAAATTAGGGCCATTCCCACCACCAGTGTTAACCTTGCTCCAACATAGTTCCCAGCATGCATCTCATACCTCCACCCTTAGCCCCCTGGATTGACAATGTAACAGGCACATTTTGTGTTTAGCTTGTTATAATTTGGGTCTCATGATTCTATTGTCATTGACTTTAGTTTGGGTATTCAGATCTGACCATTTTTTTTTTATTTCCACTCAATGCTCCTGAGACTGTGTGACCTCTGGGTCCCATCCACTTTTTTTTTCTTTTCTCAATTTGTAGGAAGATGTGAAATATGAGGCAAAACAAGATGATTCAAGTTCTATGGGTTTGTAAAAAAAAAAGGCTGGAGCTCCTATTAGAAGCTTTAAATAAAATTAAAAGAAGAAAAAAAGAAATAAAAGGGGTCAGATGTGGCAGGTTTTGTTTGTTTTGTTTGTTTGCATAGGCACAGTAAACATTGGTGAAATTACAAAGAAAATTCTCTTGGCCTAAGAGATACAAGGTGTCTCCATCCATGAAGGATACTGTCATAAAACTGACTACAGGCTTCAGACATGTTAGTTGTCAAACCCTAAGGTCTTTCTTTTTGGTCTCAGGAAAAGTTCTGCTCCATCGCGGTTGTCAAAGTTAGTCTTCTGTAATTAGTTATCTTGTTTTCTGCACAGCTCCTAGGACAAAGCCTAGGATGAAGTCTTTATGGTTCCAGGGCAAGGTCTGCTCAGTCTTGGTTGTTGTATTCAGTCTTCCATATTAGAAATCTTTGTTTTTGCACAGATTCTAGGACAAAATGTCTTCTGACTTCATCTAATTGTTAGGTGGTGAGGTAGGACAACCCGCCCTTAGATCAAGTTGTTGGTGTTCCCTCGCCATTAGAACATCATAGGAACCTACCCTGGAGCAAGTTGGTGTCAGAGTAGTGTTAGGGCCTCTTTCTGGGGGGAGTTTTATTTCTGGTGCTGGTGCAGGGAAATGTACCAGTTCTAAGTCTGGGATCCACAAGTTACCCCATTTATGACAAAGCAGATATTGTGGCTGAGTTATTTTGATTAAATTTAAAAATGAAACACAATGTTTGAATTGAATGCTTACTTTATAACAGCATAATAAACACTTGGGAGTTTTATTCATTAGGCCAGTCAGCTATTTAGGAGCTGCTTAGGGATACTGGGATTCTAAGGCCAGAGATTTAAAAAAAAAAAGTGCACATACAAAGGCACTCACTATAGTTTGGCTGTAGTAACTGAGAATTCAAGATAATGGGAGGTGATGCTGGGAAGATTTGTGGAGATTGATTATCAAAGGACCTTTGTTCATTTTTTAAAATTGATTTTGGGGCCATACTTTTGAGGCTCAAAGTTTGCTACTGGCTATGTGCTCAATAATTACTCCTCATAACACTCAGGGGACAATATACAGTGTTAGAGATTGGGTAGGAAGCATGCAAGGCGGGCATCCTACTTGCTGTACCCTGACCCCAAAGACCCTTTAAATGCAGGCCAACTGGTTAAAATTTGTCTCACTGCTAGTAAGAACCATGAAAAAATTTTAAGTTAGAAGGATCACAATATTATAAGAACATTTCTGTAGAACATAAAAGACATTATCTTTATTACTGTTCCTGTTCATACTCTGAATTGTGACTGGTTTTCTTATAGTTTTTTTCCATGTTAATTTTTCTTTGCTGACTTTTTATGTGCAGAAATTACTAATTCACCTCTTGTATTAAATGTCCTTTTTAGGCAGAGCTATTTTTATGGCTGCCAATGAATGACTGAGCTTGGTGATATTATCACCTTTGACCTTTGATTAGATGTCTTATAATTTCTAGAGCAAACTAATTACCATGCTGTGGGTTAGAAATAAATAAATTCTGGAAATAAAATATTTTATTCAGGAAACTGATGACAGTGCTGAAGACTTACTTGGATACCTCCAGCAGAGGCGAGCAGTGTGAGCCAATCCTAAGGACTCTGAAAGCTTTGGAATATGTGTTCAAGTTCATTGTTCGGTCGAGGACATTATTTTCACAGTGAGTACTTGTTGTGTAAGCTTGATTGATTTTCTCTGCAATTCCTTTGGGATATGACAGCATTTGTGCTGTTGGAAAAACTCTTAGAGAATTATAATCAGCTTTCAACCCAAACCAACTTTAAAATCCAATTTACAGAGTTATTAATAGATAATAATTATTCCCTCTAATAATTTTAGGGAAATTATTAACATGTTATAGAGCTATATATTATACAATGAATATGATTTGAAGCTCCATGGCATCCCTCTATAAAATTTTTCTTTAATATGTATTCTATAATAGATTGCGAGTTGGGAAAGTGGAACTCAGGGAGTTTGACAATTATTGGCTGCAGGGGGTGGGCCATGACAGATGAGCTGGTATTTGCTACTGACCTGTCTGTCCTTGAGATTTTATTGGCCAATTAATGGATACCAAAACACCTACAAGATTTAATGTTTGATGACTTTACCAAGATAGTTGCCATTTTGAAGGGCTTTGGATATAGAAATATTTAAGTATAACTTAGATATAAAGAACTTACATTCATGTTGTCTATATAGCAAAGTTAGTCAGGTACTTGTTTTTTAAATATGATTGATATATGTATGATGAGAAATTAAAAAGCAGCATATAATTGAGTACCATTAGTGTAGTCTTGGGAGTCCTCAGCAAGGCCACAACATGTCAACATGGCATTGAGGGGATAACAGCATGCAGATACTTGAAAGACCTCTTCACCCAAAAGACAAAAACAACATACAGAAAATGGTCACTGAAGACTCTTAGAGCAAATGAAAAACATGTAACTTTTACTACCTTAGGGAGAAAAATTAATGGGGTAGATTTACTTAATACCTGACTGAATTAAAACATTCACACTTGTTGGGATAAAAAAAATCTTGCCTCACCCCTCTCAATTTTGGTTCTGTTTTCCTTTTATTTAATTTATATCTAGTTGCCTTCTAAGACAAATTTTCTATTGCAGAAGCTAGTGAAAGCCTTAGTTTAAACAACCTTAAGTTTCTTGCTGTTTCAGCAAAATCCTATGCCATGATTATCATCAGGGAATATACTAAGGTTCTTAACAGTATGATCAGGGGAATGGACATGAAGATTGTGTAGTTTCAGTTGCAGGTGTACCGCCGGAGTTGAGTAGGTTCAGTAACTTAGAGTTTCTACTGGCCCAGTAGGAGAGATGACTTCCTCAAATAAACTCGAAGTCTCAAAGAATCTTTCTGATTATGAATATGGATGGGCTATGAAAGATTCATATTCACCAGGTATCTGAGATGAGTAGTCTCTTGAAATTCTCCTAATACATTCTTTGAGATATCAGGCAATGCATATAAAAAGATGAGTGTCTTGATCCATGACACAAAATTCACGTCTCCTGGATTATTTTTAAATGCATGTGTCTATTTGAGTTCTTTTGGTTTGTCAATCAAAGCAGAGATTATACATTGCAGTATATATGGGTGTTCTTCTAAGTTTGATGAATTTGGAAACCAGCAGGTAGTAACTGCAGGTTTTTCTAAGGTTTGAGTTCCTTGGAGTTCAAGGAATCAAACATTGTAATTTCAGATTTTAAGGCAAGAAGTTTGTTGTTGTTATTGTTGCTGTTTATTTTCTGTGAGTATCTGGCTTTTCTATTTTTTCCATAATTTCCTTTTGATTTGTCCAATTTATCCTCTCCTTCTAAATCCTTCTTCCTTTCTCCCCCCTTATTTCTTTTCCCTTTATTTCTTCTCCTTTCTCTTTTATTTTTCTTGACTTTTGCCTCCACTGGAGTGAAGAGTGCCTATATATTTGCTTTCTACATTTTTGCCCGAAGGATGTCATTTTACAGAACCCCTAACTTTTTATTCAGTATAAAATCAGTGCTCTTGAAACTTTAAATGACTTTTGGTTTCCTGAGCATAAGTTTATTTTTACTCCTTGCTATATCTATAGCACAGTGTGGAACACTATTAACACTCAGTTGAACATCATTGGTAGTGATAAAATGCCTTTTGGATAATGTGTATTTTGAGTAATAAGAAAGTACATTTTGTCAGGGGACATCTCTAAAGTAACACAGGTCTAAACTTGAGTCCTTTCTCATAAACAGAAATGAGGCTGACTTTCAAGAAGGGTCTTAAAAAAACTGGGAAGGTAGGTCTCAAGTGTCTCATTCATTTTAGAGTCTTTAGCAAAGGTTTGCTATTATATGGAGCCCAAGGCCATTGGGAAGCAATTGTGGTTGTTTCCCATTGAGGAAGGAGGGCATTATCCATGGAAAACTATAAAAAAAAAAAAGGAAGCTCAGTGCTCTGATATTTCTAAGCCAGCTGGTGGGAAATCATAATGTAATTATTGCTTTTAGGGCTTATTTTGTCTGGTATTGTGTTTCTGTTTCCTGCGATTCCTTTGTACTTTTGCAGCTGATCTAGTTCCCATTAGTTGTTCTCTTGCCATTTTTTCCTCTGCACGTACAACACATGCACATTTGTAATCATTAGGGATGCTCCTGTATCAATATGCGGGATGAATTTGGGAAATGGAGAAGTTATTGATAAGGACTGGATATTTTTTGTTCAGATTATTCATTTCTGTTACGCAGCCATTTCATCTTATAATATCACTAACTCTTGAAACAAGGTTTGAAGCAGATGTCTCGAAACATAGCTGTCACAGAGGCTAGCAGAGAAGATTCAAGCTTCTGTCCTACAGAGCAAGGCTTACATGCCTGGGAAATTCTTAAATTATAGGCGATGTATCAAAAAAGGCCATTTTCCACAGGAATGATTGAGCTCATGGGAGATATATATAGAGAGTGAGAAACATTCAGAAAAAGGTGAAGTGATTATCTTCCAGATATTGGGCTTTATGCAAAAATTTCTGGCAGGCTTTTATCCCAAAGTTTAAATTGGGATGAGCTGGGCTCATCCCCTAAATTTCTGAATTGTACACTCAGAGTTAAGACCAGCTCATATTTCCCTGATCCATGTAATGGATACTAAATAGTTCCTTTTCCTGCTGACCAGGTTCACAGACATAAGACTGTAGCTCTTCTGTGATGCTTGCTTCCAATAAAATAAACCAGAGTATAGTGCTGCAATAGAATTTGTGCCCATGCGTTTGCATTCCTTTCAGTTCAAATGCTGAGAGAAGAAGGGAAGCTGTATGGGCAGATTTCTTATTTTCACACCATACCAATCTCTGCTGGCTCAGAGATGTTTATGGCGCTAACTGGACAGACCTTGGAAAGAATCACATTTCTGTACCCTTAAGGTATAGTTTCATGAGTGTCCGAGCTTCTCTGAGCTTCAGTTTCCTCATCAAAAAGTGTTAGTAAATCGATGCTTAGTATTTTGAAGATTCAACAAGATCATGTACCAGGTTCTCCTTATTGCACTTGATCCTTATAGTAGCAACATAATCAATTTTAATGGTTCTGATGTCTTTACCTAAAGAATATAGCAGTGATGCTTGCTTCAAAAACTCAAGCTACTTTAGTAAGATCTGATATCTTGATTCAGTCTTAAAATCTCTATTTTAAATTGAGCCACACCTAGGTGTGATCAGGATTTACTCCTGGCTCTGTATTCACTGGTCACTTCTGGCTCAGGGGACCAGATGCGATGCCAGGGGTTGAACAGAGGTCAGCCATGGGAACAGCAAGCAGTCTATTCTCTATATTAGCTCTGTGGTCCTTTAGCTTCAAAATTTGACTTATTAAGCAATTTTTTCTGTTTATTTCTTATTACCAGGTATCTGATGTTTTGTGTACTGCAGTATAGGAATTTTTATGATGCCATGAAAAATGGCCATCAATACAAGCTAACCTTTGTATTGCAGGCTCCTTGGTTTGTTCTCCTTATTTCACTGTTCACACTAGCTCAGTGTTTGCTCTGCTCTGGGTTTTATCTTCTCCATCTTTTGAATTAGGTCTTCTGCTCTTGTTATAGACTTGCTTTTGTGGTACTTGGCTTCATCCTCTTCCTTCGTGTTGCGCCCCTATCCTTGGAGTGCTGAAGCATCCACAAATTCCTCTTTTGCTACACTCATGTCCACCCACTTGCTTAAAGAGGAAGACAGCAGTCATTAAAGAGTTTGCCTCCAAAACAAGGCTGCTTGAGTTTGGATTCTGTGTTTGAGTCCTGCCTCATCTACTTACTAATATTTATGACCTTGGGAAAATTATGTTGTCTTCCTAAAGCTCACCTTCCCTGTATATAAAATAAGAATGTATAAACCTTTGCCTAGTTGTCAGGCAGACAAAATAATGTAATGGGTGCCAGACACTCAGTACAGAGCTTATCACATAGTAAGTGCTCACAGTTATTATTACCTTCTTTTCTTAAGTTAAATTATTTATTTAAAGAAAATGTATCACATTGTTGACTTAGCTGATCATAATCCATTAGTTTTGAGATGACAGAAAGCAAAGTTATTAAAAAATAGAAAGAGAACAGAGAACTAAAAAAATGGAAGAAGGAAGAGAATTCATTAACAGTTATATTTGTGAAATTTCTTGTGTCTGTTATGAAATCATTACTGCAATAGTCGAAGATTTAGTATGCTCCCATTTTTTTCTCCAGAGATGGGAAGTACATTTAAAAAATGTGGGGGGGGGGGCAATTGTCATTGCATAGGCATAGCAAAATATAGAAGAAATTGGAAATAAACACATCTGGCCTAAAAATAGGGAGATCTTATCTTACTCCCCAAGCACCTTGGCATAATACCAACTCAAGGCTCTAGGCAAACTTGGTTGTCCAACCCCCTAGTCATTCTCGGTAGTCAGCTCTTCAGTTTCATAGTTGTTGCATCATGTTTCTGTAGTTATAGATCCTGGTTTTCTCTCCATCAGTTAACATTGCAGAGAATACTGCCCTAAAAGCAGACTATTGCTGTTGCCTCATTGTCAGGGTGATATCAGAATTGTTTTTGGAGTAAGTCAGTGCCGTGGTGGTCGTAGGGCCTTCCTTGATAGAATTTTTGTTCCTGGTACTGGAGTGGGAAACCTTGTTTGTTTCAATAAGTAGAATTCTCAGTTCAGGGGTGAATAGTCAGTGTCTAATCAACTGGAGTCTAAGTCAGGTTATTATGCCAAGTGTCTAGGGTGTAAGGTCCCTCTGCAGTATAAAAAAATTTGTGTTCCCATCTCTACTAGATAAGAATATGTTTGCAACTGCTAACTTTTCTCAATTTGATGTGCCTATGCAAAAAGGAACAGTATCAGAAAGAGTTGCTAGTGTGTATGGGTGGACGAGGTGGCAAGACCGACAGACCTCAGAGCATTTTGTTTACATGAACTCTTAACAGAGATTTGTCTACTAGTATACTAGTATATATACTAGTATAAATAGTATACTAATGTACTGTATTTATAGTACACTAGTATATATAGTGAAGTATATAGCTTACCAGTATCTTGCTAGTATATTGAATAGAACCAGAGGATAGGGTAAACTGCTGCTATATAAGATGTTCGATAATGGTTATGCCTATTAAAAGGGTGAATTCTACACACACAACCTAAGCTATTCCTTTCACCAATTTAGTTTATCTTTACCAAACATGACAGGTCTAAAAGTGAAAAAAAGGTGTGTGTGTGGGGGGGGACCTTTTACAACATATTTGCCAGCTATACTTTTTTATTTTTCTTCTGCTTTTTTTCCCTTCTTCTCTTCAAGTGTTCTGTCCCATATCACCTAGGAAAGCTTCTCAGATGTAATTCATGAACCCTTCTGGCTGCTGATGTAGGCACATGAGAGTCTGTGCAAGCCATATTATTGTCAGTTTAATTTCAGTCCAAAATAGATTCGATATCTATGTTGTATAGAGCCGTCCCCTCCTTCATAAATAGCCCTTCCCCCCTCTTATTTTTCTTAACATCTTACAAACCTCTTCAAGCCCTTCATATTAATCCCCCATATTTAACTTATTTTTTACTCATTTCTTAACTCCTCATGAAGCAAAAACATTCTCCCCAGCCCAGCCAGATGCCAACAAGTTCCCAAAGCTAAGAGACAGACACTCAGCATGAGAAGAAACGGACAGTCTGCTGCTATTGATTTGTTCTTGGTGACCCTTCTGCCTTTACCTCCCGGCACTGCGGCCTTTTGCTTGCTACCAAAGTTGGTTCCTGAGAAATTCCCCGCTTGAGGTCATTTCCTGCTATGGTACTGTTGGGATCCATCCTGCACAACTTGAAGCCGTGCCCTGGATCTTACCCCTTCCCTGTCTATTTCCAAAGAGTTAAAGAGGACATATTATTACCTTCTAAGCATATTGTCTATAATATCTCTGTCAGACCACAAATATCCAGTTGTGAACTTTATCTCCTGCCTTCACTTCCTCCTATTTCTCCTCACTTGCTCTGTGCCAGTCAGTCACACAGCACCCTTCTTTGGTTGTAGTTCCCAACTAAGTACCTTTGCATGTTTCCCAGCTGTCATCTTGATGATCCCCTTGCCTTGCCTACTACATCTATGCTTAAATATTTCTTTCTCTATCCGATTAAAAATTTTAAAATGCTAACCTCTGCCTTTAGCACTTTTTTTTTTTTTGGTTTTTGGGCCACACCCAGTGATGCTCAGGGGTTACTCCTGGCTATGTGCTCAGAAGTCGCTCCTGGCTTGGGGGACCATACGGGAAACCGGGGGATCGAACCGTGGTTCGTCCTAGGCTAACACAGGCAAGGCAGGCACCTTACCTCCAACGCCACCACCCGGCTATTTTTTGCCTTTAGCACTTTTGATTCCCTCCCTTTCACTCTGCTTTTAGTCTTCCATTTCCATCTCTATTGAACCGATCAGTTGTGAATTTCCTGTACAAGAATGAATTAGATCTTTGTCCCCTTCCTGCTGGCTGACAGCTCCAGAAATCTGATATCTTAGACTACTCTGCAATGTATCCCCAAAACAGCTCTTGGCCTATAATAGACGCTTGGTCACTATGAAGCAGTTCACCATTTGTTCCCCAACTCATGAATAAGGAAGCCAAAAATTTAGTTTCAGAGATCAGGCAGCTGAGAACTATCAGAACAATATTTTGCATTCTATTTCATTTGATTAAGCAAATTTTAGAATCAACATTTATTTTGGGCTCTACATGTGTTAAGGATGGCTAGCCAAAGGAGAAACTAGTCTGAGAGAGAGCCTCTTTGACTTAGTGAGTCTACACGCTGGGTCAGGCTGCTTGGAAGCACAAGGCCTGTAGTTTAGGTGTTAAGTCATATGGTACCATCCCTAAAGAGAAGGGACAGAGGGGTTTCTGTAAAGGAAACGCTGGATTGGAGCAGAAGTTCTAAAGAAAGCTCTCTAGGAAACTGTGACTTGAATGTGTACCCTCCCAAGGAACAATAAAAAGAAGCCAGCATATGTCAGACTGTGCGAACTCTCACTCTTTGGAAATGAGGCACTGATCAGGAAAGGGATATAGAGGTATTTAGCTTCCTTATGGGAGCATTGGCTCCTCCCATTCGTTCTGCTCCCCAACTCTCACCCAGATGCCAGGTTGGAGAGCCATGGCCTTTACAGAGCCATTGTTTGCCACACATTAACACAGGTATCAAAGGAGCACAGTTCACAGGGTAGACAGTCTGGCTTTCTTTTCCCTGGGCCAGATATCATTGCCCTTTAACTGCTTTTAGCATTAGATAAGCTGCTGCTTTTTTTTTTTTTTTGCCTTTTTGCATTGCATTGTGCTTTACATTGCCTATCTCCTCCCTTGTAGCCCCCACTTTATTCTACCATCAGTTCAATTTCAACAATAATGGAAATATTATATAGTAGTTTAGCCTCTGGGTCACAAATAAGGTAGGCAGCAAGACTGTCTGAATAAGGCACAGGCAATGCTATTGTAGCCTGAAGTCAGAGTATAAAAACCCCTATCTTTTAAAACAAATATGAGTTTAACTGAAAGATACTTGTCAGTATGATTTGTTTTTATTGTTTACGTATGAATAAATATTAAAATGTAATTATCTGTTTAAGCTGAGCAACAGTCAGAATGCCTGTCACATTACTATTTCTGTTTCACCTGCATATAATTTGTTTGCATGTTAATGACATTTATTCCTATGTAAGCCTTACTTTTCAGTTTTGAATGTGATTTTGCTTTTTGATGACAGTAATGGCTCCGTAAAACTGCACAATTGCAGTTAATGGAATCATTCTATGATAACATTAACTTGGCAGCAGGCAAAACTGTCATAAAAAAGATATTGTCAAACAGTTTTTCTTTAATTTACTATCTGCTTCATGAGTTGCTTTAGTGCAGAAGGGATGGTAACAGCTTGCTTCTTACACACATGTGAAAACACTTTTTAAACTGTTAAGTAGCACATTTGAATATGAAATTGTACATGCGCATATACTTTACTCTCCTTTTTTCCCTTTGTGTAGGAAAATACTGATAAGCTCTTGCTGAAAACATACTGTGCTAAGATCTTTGAGAAGTGTAGATGACAAGATGGGCAGGCATATCAGCTATGAAGTAATGTTTCCTGGAATGAGGAGTGGGTGTGGTATTAGGACAGTGGAAGCATGCAAATGGTTCCCAAGGGGCATGCAAGTTTGAATTGATCCTTTTTTGTCATGTTGAGTAATTCTTCTCAGAGGTGATTTTTTTATGCAGCCCACTGGAAAAGAGAAAATTAAAACTGAATAAAGGAAGTAGAATATGTGATAGAATTTACAATTGCTCCTGTCACTCTTTACTGCCATTTTTGTAGTCACTCTTGTGTTTGCCCTTTTGCTTTAGTTCCCTTAATACAATATTTCCTTGAGTACAAGTATGTTATATAATATAACTAGACATTGGTAGAGAAAGATCTGATATCCTTGCCTAGTTCTTTACTCTACACTGTGTCTACTACAAAAGGGGCATAGCCCAAAGATCTAGGCATGGATACCATGGATCAGAAAGGCTACTGGGTGAAACCAATGGGTAGGGGCCAGGAAGGAGCAGGGACAATGCCCCTGAGAGCTTGGTTGGAAGTTGAGAAAACCTTGAATATCAGACCATGGAGATGTCACCATCCACTGTCCCTGGAAGATTAGCAGAGATGCTACTCTCTCCATCAATCACCCTGGCAGATGTATAGAATAATCCTTTGGGACTAAGTACAATTTTTTTCATATATTTCCCAAAGACAGGGACAATAAACTTTAATAAACAATTTTGATAAACAATTTAATAAACAATTTGAATTATGATTAGAATAGTATATGCAGATTATCTATTAATAAATAAACTATTGAAGATCAAAATTACAATTTTTTCATAGAAGTTTGGGAACAGTAGGCTTGGGCAGTGGTTATACACTAAAGTACTTACGTATAGTATAAGCATGATTAAATTAATGAAAAAGTAAGGTCAGTATGGAGAAAATAGAGAGGGAGAGACTAGAGGCAGTATATCAATAGTGAAGCTATTGCGATAATCCAGGCAAGGAGACTTGTTGAATGAATGTAGTCAGAGTAAAGCTGGAGAAGAAAAGAAGGAAGACAAGGGTTTAGAGAAGCCAGGGAGTCAGGACTTGTTGAACATGGGGGTGGGATGGAAAAAGAGTGCAGAGTTAATCAATTGAACAATGATCCTTTCTGCCCTCTTCTTCCCAGCATTGCTAGTCTATATCATGAATATAGAAAAGGATCATGGCTTGTTTTGGTATATGTTTGAGGTGTTATTTATTGATAGGTATCCCAGTGGAAATATAGGAGACAGAAACAGAATTGGATTTCAGAAGAGTGGAGCATGTAGATATATTTTTGGCACAAATTGATCCATAGAGGTATGTGAAGCTACAGCACAAGGTGAATAGTGCTATAAACTCAGAATGAAACCCCAGAGACTAGAGAGATGAATGAGGAGAGAGCCCTGGGAAACACAAGAAAGGAAGCTAGAAAGATTACTGGAACCAGGAAAGGGAACATTTCAAGGAAGGAGTGTCAGCCATATCAACTACTACAGGGAGATTCAGAAGCATGAGAGCTTGCATTTGAACCTTTGGTGAATTAGCTAGTCCTTCATGCAGAGTTTAGTGTCTTATCTCCTAACCAGTTAGGAGATCTTTAGGATCTAACAATATCAAGGCATACCACCTGAATGTTCAGGCTTTACATTGTGTTTTGTCCTTTGCCAAGATAGAATCCTCATGGCTTATCTAGTGATGTCAGCCAGGTAAACTCTGGTTTAGACATGTACTCATCTCAAAGCAAAGTGTAAGACACTTGTCATGTCTGCTTCCATTGTCCCTTTAAATGGCTTAATTTTTCAGAACAAGACTATCAGTGCTGTACACAGTTAAGGTAAAAGGCATAGAGGACATAGGTATTTGTTATTTTTCAGGCTGAAGCAGTAGACAATTTCCTTTTCCTTGCTAACTCCTTGTTAGGAATCTGAGAGCTTGCTTGTTGGCAGAAGCCTTGCCTTTGCACAAAAATGGCTGTTTCTGTCCAATGCTAAGGATGACATTTCCTTAGAGAATGACTTGTGTGGAAAATCAATTTACTGACTAAATATGTAGCTTTGAAAATCCTGTTTAACTATATATGAACATGAGGGATAATAAAGGGTCCAGTCTGCCAAAGGGCTGAAATTCACCCAGTTAACATCATTGTCAGAGATACTGAACTGAATCAGGAAACTAGAAATACTTTGTGATGTACTTGAGATGCACTTGGGCCAGGCATTATGCTCAAAGCAGAATTTGTTTCCTTAATACAAAATAGGATATTGCTCATTTGTGGAGCATGCTGCTTATTATGTTTTGTTATGAATGAAAAACTGAAAAGGACAGTAATGAGGTCCATAGAGTCACCATCTTTCAAGTCACCAAGATGTTCTGTTATCCCTCATATTGGTCTCTTAATATAGCTTGCTGCAGAGACATATTTACTCATCCATTTAATAAACATTTATTCAATAAATATTTTTGAGTTTTTAATTGTACTTATACCACATTTTAAGAGATCTTTATTAGGCTCTTCATTATATTTTTATTATTTTATTTATTCATTTATTTTATTTTTTGGTTTTTGGACCACACCCAGTGACGCTCAGCGGTCACTCCTGGCTATGTGCTCAAAAATCGCTCCTGACTTGGGGGATGACATGGGACATTGGGGGGATTGAACAGAGGTCTATCGTGGGTCAGCTGCGTGCAAGGCAAATGCCCTACCGCTGCTCCATTGCTCTGACCCCTATATATTTTTATTGATATATTTATTTAAGCACCATGAGTACAAATATATTTGTAGTTGGATTTCAGTCTTAAAAATGTACAACCCCCAGGCCGGAGAGATAACATGGAGGTAAAGCTTTGCCTTTCATGCAGAAGGTCATTGGTTCAAATCCCGGCGTCCCATATGGTCCCCCGTGTCTGCCAGGAGCAATTTCTGAGCATGGAGCCAGGATTAACCCCTGAGCACTGCCGGGTGTGACCCCAAAACCACACACACACAATAAGTACACCCCCTTTCAGCAATGCAACCTTCCCACCACCATTGCCCCCATTTCCCTCCTCCTCTGACCCTCTTGCCCGTTTTCAAGAAAGACATTCTATTTCTCTCACTCACTACCATTCTAATGAGTTTTGCATTTATTAATTGATTGTATGTCTGGACAACATTCTCTGAATGCTCAAATATATTCCACTCATCTGAGAGTCTGTCTTTATTCCAATGCTATGCTGTTTTCATGACAATAGCTTTGTAATACAATTTAAAGTTGGGGAAAGTGATGCCTCCAATATTCCTTTTCCCAAGTGCTGCTCTAGGTATTCGAGGTGTTTATTTTTCCAAATGAATTTCAGGAGTGTTTGATCCACTTCTTTGAAGGATGTTTTGATCCACTTCTTTGAAAGGTGTTATGGACCTCTTTAGAGGGATTGCATTAAATCTATAAAATGCTTTGGTGTGTATTGCCATTTTAATGATGTTAATCATCCCAATCCATGAGCAGGGTATATGTTTCCATTTTCATGAAGCAGGGTTTTGTAGTTTTCTTTATATAGGTTCTTCACCTCTTTAGTCAAGTTGACTCCAAGATATTTGACTTTGTGTGACATTAATGTGAATGGAATTGTTTTTTAATATCCATTTCTTCTCTATCATTATTGATGTACAAGAAGGCCATTGAATTTTTCATGTTAATTTTGTAGGCTGCCACTTTGCTATATGACTTTATTGTTTCTAGAAGCTTTTTGTCGAATCTTTAGGGTTTTCTAAAAATAGTATCATGCCATCTGCAAACAGGGAGAGCTTGATTTCTTCCTTTCCTATCTGGATAGCGTTGATATCTTTGTCTTCCCTAATTGCTATGGCAAAAATCCCAGCTATGTTGAATAGGAGTGGTGAGAGAGAGTAGCCTTGTACTAGATTTTATTTTTATTTTATTTTTTTTTTTGGTTTTTGGATCACACCTGGCAGTGCTCAGGGGTTACTCCTGGCTCTATGCTCAGAAATTGCTCCTAGCAGGCTCGGGGAACAATATGGGATGGCAGGATTTGAACCACCGTCCTTCTTCATGAAAGACAAACGCTCTATCTCCATGCCTCTCCCCAGCCCCATGTACCAGATTTTAAATGAAAGACTTTTAATTCACGTCCATTGAGAATAATATTTGCCATTGACTTGTAGCGGATGCTTCATTCCCATCTTTTTTTTTTTTTTTTTTTTTGGCCACACTTGGTGATGCTCAGGTGTTACTCCTGGCTATGCACTCCAAAATTACTCCTGGCTTGGGGGACCATATGGGACTCCGGGATTTGAATCACCATCTGTCCTGAATCAGCTGCATGCAAAACAAATGCCCTACCACTGTGCTATTGCTCTGGCTCCTCCATTCCATCTTGATGAGAGTTTTTTTGAATTAAGAATGGGTGTTGAATATGATCATATGGTTTATATTTTTCTTTTGGTTGATATGGTGTATTATGCTGATTGATTTATGAAAATTAAACCACCCTTGCATTCCTGGAATGATAGCTACTTGGTCATGGTGTATGACCTTCTTGATGAGGCTTTGGATACTATCTGCTAGAATTCTGTTGAGGATCTTTACATCTGTGTTCATCAGGGATATTTGTCTGTAGTTCTCTCTCTCTCTCTCTCTCTCTCTCTCTCTCTCTCTCTCTCTCTCTCTCTCTCCAGCATCTCTATCTGGTTTTGGTATCAATGTGATATTTGCTTCATAGAAACTATTTTGGAGTGTTCCTGATTCTTCAATTTCATGAAAGAGCCTAAATAGGATTGGTAGTAGTTCCTCTTGAAAGGTTTGAAAGAATTCTTTAGTGAATCCATCTGGGCCTGGGATTTTTTGTTTGGGGAAAGAATTTTGGTTGCCATTTTAATTTCTTCAGTAATGATGGGTTTGTTTAGGTAAGCTAGATCATCCTGGTTTAACCCTGGAAGATTATGAGTCCAATAATTTATCCATTTATTCCAAATTCTCATGTTTTGTGGAATAGTTTCTCAAAATAGTCTCTGATTACCCATTACATCTCTGCAGTCTCTAGTATTCTCCCCCCTTTCATTTCTACTTTGGTTTATTAAGTTTCTCTGTTTCTTTGTATGTTTCTTTTTTTTTTTTTTTTTTTTTTTTTTTTTTTTTTTTTTTTTTTTTTTTTTTTTTTTTGGTTTTTGGGCCACACCCAGTGACGCTCAGGGGTTACTCCTGGCTATGCGCTCAGAAGTCGCTCCTGGCAGGCATGGGGGACCATATGGGAACCGGGGGATCGAACCGTGGTCCGTCCTAGGCTAGCGCAGGCAAGGCAGCAGGCACCTTACCTCCTGCGCCACCTCCCGGCTCCCTTCTTTCTATGTTTCATTAGTGGTTTATCAATCTTGTATATATATTCAAAGATCCAACTTTTGCTTTTGTTGATCTTTCGGATTGTTTATTGGATTTCCACTTCATATATTTCTGCTCCAAGCTTTGTTATTTCCTTCTGCCTATGTATATTTGGTTCCTTTTGTTTATCATTTTCTAATTTTTTTTGTTTGTTTTTGGGCCACACCTGGTGACGCTCAGGGGTTACTCCTGGCTATGCGCTCAGAAGTCGCTCCTAGCTTGGGGGACCATATGGGAAACCAGGGGATCGAACCGAGGTCCGTC